>CAUYRT010024702.1:0-38380 GCA_963574885.1 Lepilemur ruficaudatus
GGGGGCCTTAGCACCCTTCCCGCCGCTGAGCACCAGGAGACGGGCTCTGCTCCTGGGGGCGCAGTGCAGACCCACCTCACGGCTTCCCGGGTCGTTTCAACCACCTCCTTTATAAGAGCTCTGTGACAGGCGGGTGCCCTTGGTGGCGATTCTGAGCTACCGTCCTTGTGGAATGTCAAGACAGGATCTCTCTAAAACCGCCGAGGTGCGCCAGAGGATCTGGAAACAAAACACGGTGGCCTCGTCCCTCTGCCGACTCTCCGTCCTGTCTTTTGTTCTTTTTCCGTCTGAAACGCAGACCGAAGGCCGGAGTGGGGACCTGCACAGAGCCCCGGGCCGGGCCGCTCCTTCCTGGCCGTGAGAGCTGATCCAGGCGCCGTCTCTCCGGGCCTCGGCCTCCCTGTCGCGAGGAACGAGGGCCGGACGTGGAATCTCCAAGGTCTGTTTCGGCTCCGGCCTTTGGCAAGTCTATCTTCCTGCCTTTGAGAAATGGACGTGCCCTTTCCCGGGTGAGAGGTGACTCAGAGAAAGGCAGCAATAATTAATATTGATGCGGCTTCAAATGTTAAAAGTTAGAATTAAATTAAAAAAAAGGGAAAGGGTTACATGTAACCAATTAAGCCACGACTTCTCCGTGGCCTCCCTCCCATGTTAGGGGCAGAGCAGTGCTCGCTCGGCTCTGCCAATTAATCTCCGCTCACCTTCCTTCGCGGGGAGCTGGCGCTCGCTGCAAATTGAGGGGAAGGAGGACTCCGCCGGCCGCAGACGCACAGAGCCCTCCCCATTGTGCAAATGCCAGGGAGGAGGAGGCGCGGATCAATCTGCGGGCCAGAGCCTGCAGACAGCCCGGGAGGAGAGGCGGGCACAGGCGCCGCGTGCGGGAGTGAGGATTAATGAGGGCGGCTGGGAAGATGAAAGAGCCCGGGCGTTTGAAATGAAGCCCAGCGGGTTGCGAGAGTTCAGGATGAATTTCAAAATGCAGAGATTGCAGGGTCGCGGACTAATTACCTCGCGAGGGATGGGGCTCGGCTGTTGCGTCTGTGGCCGCGATGTCCAGGTGGAGAGGGAGGACGGCAGCCCGCTGGGCCCGCGGGGTCGGCAGAGCGGTGCTTGCCTGGGCCCCTGTGTCTCCCAAACCCAGTCCCCGGGCTGCAGGCCCAGCCTCGCCACACATTCCTCTGGGTCCCAAATTTAGAAATCGGTGGGTTCATGAGAGACCCCTGAGCCTGCCAAGATCGGGCCCGGGGGGTGAGCAGGGTGGGGCTCTGGGGCAGTGGGCGCTGCCTCCCGAGGGTGCCTCGGTGTCTGGTGCTGGTCCCCCAGCCTTCCTTCTCGGCTGCCTCTGGGCCAGCACTCCCTCCGCACGGACCACCTCACTGCTGCGACAGTGCCGTGAGCAAGGCTCGACTCTTGTCCACATTAGAGATGGGAAAACTGAGGCTTGGAGAGGTTAAGCTTCCCAGCTGGTCATTGGCACAGACATGTTCCCATCTCGGGGATTTCCCTAACCACTGAGCAGCACTGCTGCCTGCTGGGGACACGGCACAGGGCTGGCATGGTTGTGGCCACCGCAGCAGGTGGCACAGAGGGGCCCTTGGAACAGTTCCTGAGGGCGGCGTGGGAGGGGTTGGGAGGGGGGGTTCCAGGCAGAGGGAACAGACTGGGTGAGGGGCACAGAGTGAGAAAAGTGACGGTGAGTTTGGGTGGGTTTGAGTGGCTTGTGGGGGAGGTGGCATGGGAGGCGTGGCCCCACACGAAGTTTGGAGGCCACATCAGGAAGGGCCTGACGTCTAGCAGGACCTCATCCAGGGCCCAAGGTGCCCCTGGGCTGGCCTGAGGAATGTGCACATCCTGGGCAGTTGTGTGCTTTAGGAAGCTCTTCCTGGGGGTCCCCGGGGGTGGGGGTGGGTGAGATGGGCAAGGCTGGAGATGCCCACACTGGTCCACGACTCATGAAACGCTGTCCCTCATGATGGACTTGGTGACCAAGTTATGAGGACTCAGTGACAGGCCTGGGGCCTGGGGTGTAGGTATCATCTTCCCCACTTCACAGATGAGAAAACTGAGGCTTATGGTTTCTGTGTCAGTTAGCTACTGGTGTGTAACAAATGACCCCAAGTTTTTAATAGCTCAGAACAAGAATGATCACCATTTTCTCTGTGTCTATGGGTCTGCTTGGCCAGGCTAGGCCCAGCCGGGCCCCGTCAGCACCTGTGGTGAGAGAGCAGGTCAGCTCGCGTCCGCTGCCTCTGGTCCTGCCCTGGTCAGGCCAGCCCCTGCTGTCCACACGCTGGGCGGGGCTCTCGAAGGGAGTGGAGCCCGCAGACCCCTTGAGGCCAAGCTCAGAATGGGTTGATATCACTTCTGCTGAATTCTTTTGGCCAAAGCAAGTCACAAGGTGCACCCATGATCAGGAGGGAGGAAAGGGTCCGCCCCTTTATGTGAGGAGCTGCCGAGTCAGGTTGCAAAGTGTGTGTACAGTGCGTGCGTGTGTGTGTGTGTGTGTGTGTGACATTTGTGCTGTTTTTGCAAACTGTCTCCCGCAACTCTTGCTGTTCTCTGCAGACATGATACAGGCAGCGCATAACAACCCAGAGAGGGAACCGCGACCGCAGGGCGGGCTTGGCTGCTCAGGGACGGCTCCTCCAGGGAGGTGGCACTCAGGGCCTCGCCAATCTGTAGGCTCGAGAGTGTTTCATCAAGTCCATTTCTTTGCTGAAATTCAAGCTCATTAAACTTTTTTTTTTTTAACCTGGTATGGCAGAAGGCAGGCCGCCTCACATCTCAGATGAGTTTATGAGCAGGCCGGTTGCAGATTCATAATTAAAAGAATTTGACAAGAATCAAAGATGACTGGTTTCTAGCGGAGGTTTGGGAGTTCATTACCGGTGCCCTGGCACGGTCGGTGTGGGAAACATTTGCAGAGGGAAGGCTGGGATCTGCCGGGCAGATGGGTGAGGTGTGCGTGCCAATACTGATCTGATAATTTGTGGGTCCACCCACCTGACTGCTTAGAGATGAGAGAAGGGACTCTGCACCTGGCTTCTCACATTTTCAGAAACCCTGTAGTGTTGCCCTGGAAACCGGGCTCAGAGAATGGTCTGCCTGGGCCCTGGTCCCCAGCTGCCCCTTTGGGGCAGAGCAGGGTGCTGGGGAGTTTGTAGGTGTAGTCCTGGGTGTACACAAAAGCCTTTCTGCTTTTGGGGTCTCTCTGGCTGAGAGGCCACGTGGGATAAGCTGCTGGGCTCCTTGTTCCCAAATGGCCGCCCCTGCTCATGCAGGGGAGCCCACGCTGAGGACCTGCCATCGAGGGTGATCAGCTTCCTCCTGACCTCCCCGGCTACACACACTTCTATGCTCTCTCTCATCTTGGGGCTTTCTCCCCTTCTGGCTTTGCTGCCTGGAACACCCTGGGACACTCTTCCTAGGCCCTGGCCCTTGTCCCGCCCCAGGTCTGGGGGCCACCAGGACTGACCAGCACTCAGGGCTGGGCTCGCCCTCTGTGCTCACGGCCCGTGGCCAGGCGCCTGCTGCGCCTGCATCCGGGGCCACGAATGAGCCCGCGGGGAACAGGCCTGCACCCAGCTTGCAGGAGGGGCCAGCCCAGCAGATCTGCCACCTGCTGCAAAACCGCCCCACAGAGCCCGGCCTGGTCAGCCAAGCTCCAGGTGACCTGCTGCTGACCCAGGAACGTGAGAGTGAATTCCACCACCACCAGCTTCTGCGTTCTGGAGCCATTTGTTATGCAGCAAAGGCTGACTGATAGACCTGCCTGCGATGAAGTCACTGCTTAGACCTTGAGTTGGACATCGCTAGCTCCAGGAAGCCTTCCTGCCTTCACCCCAAAGTCTGGGTCAGGTGTTCTCCTGTGCACCCCGCCCATCCTGGCCTGGCCTACTATATGGCCACTGCTTTCTTTTGTGTCTGTCCCCAGCAAGCCTGCACGTTCAGTGAGGGTGAGGACACCCCATCCTCACCTCAGCCTGTGCAGGGCGGTGTCATCTTGTCCCTGGTGGTGCTCGTGGCAGTACATGAGTAAGCACCAGCCAGGGCCCTGAACAGAGTCACTGTCCTGGCACAAGTCACTCACCTGACCTGAACCTCAGGTTTCTTGTGTGGACAAGGGGCAATCACGCCAGGTTGCCAGGTGAGGGGACCTGGGGCTCAGTGGCTTCCTGACACTCGATGTTCCCTTCACTTTGCAGTCCCAGCATGCCCAAGGCCGTCCCACCCCGATTCGCCCTGTGGGCCCACACCTGTCCGCCATCTCTGAGCCTCAACTTCCTCACCTGCAAGGTGTGGGGTGGTGGTCATAGCTGCTGGTGGAGCTGAGGGTTAAGTGGGGTCTCCCTGCTGCACAGGAGCCCCGCCCGGAGGTCTCGGGCCTCCACCCACCTCCCGGGCAGCTGTGGCCTCGGCTGCTCTGGCGTCCACCCAGCGCCTCTGCCTTTGCTTCAGCCCACCCTGCCTCTGATGGGCACCCGCGGGGCCGCAGGCTGTCCCCTCCCTTAGACCATTCTGTCTCCTGCCAACCCCTAGCCCTGACCTGGGCTCTCCTGACCCCAGTCTCGTGAGGGCGGGGGTCTGTCCATGCTCTGGGGAGGGGGGTCACAGGTTTACTCCCATCTTCAGTAGGGGCTTGTTTAGTCACCCCTTCCTCACCTGGTGCTTCAGGTGAGGACCACGGCGCATGAAGGAGGATGCTGGGCTGCTGGGACGTGTGGATGGGGTGGCTGGAAACTCCGCCTCTCGTAGGCAGGGCCTGGATCCTTCAGCTGCCGTGTACCCCAGCCCGGCCCTGCAGGAGGGGGACAAGCCAGCCCCAGCCCTTCCCCCAGGGGCCTCCTTTTCTGGCCGAGCCCTGAACCCTGAAGATCCGGTGGATCTGGGACCCTGCTGACACCTTGGGCCAGAGCCCCACCCTGTATGGTGTCCCGTCATCTGGACCACATGGAGGGAAGGACCTACCTGGGCTAGGTCACGCACCTGTCCGTGCTCAGGCCACTCCTAGCAAGATGGGATCCGCAGGCTCCTCCCCAGAATGGGGCTCAGGGGATGTGAATCAGTCGGGGACCAAGCCGGGCACGGAGCGGGTGTGGCCGAGTTGGCTGTTATTTTCCTTGTGATCCGGGCGTCTTCTGCTTATTTCCTGCAAATGGTGGCCTGTGTACACTCTCTGTTTGGGTCTCCCTCCCCCGTTCTAGACACTTAGGAGTAAGTTGTGATGTGTCACCTAAACTAGATCCCACTAATTTCTTAAAATACGTGCTTTGCTGGATGCAGAGGTAATCCTCGCTGATTACACGCTACCTGGAAAATACAGTGGGCAGCCAAAGGAGAAAAAGCTGTTTACATTCTCAGCGCCTACTGACAACTGTTAACGTTTTGCTGAGAATCTTTTCTGTTGTATTTTCTTCTTAGATGGCTGTGGGGGCACACACATGTGATGTACAGCTATGCTGAAAACTTAATTGCAGACAATTTGAGATCACACGTTTCACTTTGTAATGTATTTGAGTTTTCTTATGTCATGGGCATTTGTGCACAGCTGACTCTGATGGCTGCGGCCATCACCTCACAGATGTGCCATTGAAGTTACTCCTCGTGGCCTACTCTTGCAGAGATGGCTGAGGTGACTGTCTTACTGGTACATTTTTCATGCAAAGGCATGGCAGTCTCTCCAGGGTAAAGCTTTAACAGTGGATATGTTGGGATGAAGAGCATGCACATTTAAAATACCTTTGATACAAATGGCTCAGGTGGCCTCCAAAAAGCAGTGGCGGGGCTGAGTGCCACTATCCCGCGCCCCTCCTGCAGTGGGCAGGTGCATGGACCTGGAAGCCCACGGGTGTATTCCGCACAGCGACACGGCGGTGAAACTGGGAAACGTGAGCTTGTTGTGATTGCAGCCGCCTGCAGAGGGGCTCCGTGCTGGGCTGCATGAGAGGGGAGGCCGCTGGGGCAGGGAGGGCCCAGAGGAGTCGCCCATCTGGGGGTGGAGCCCAAAAGCTGGAGTCCTGGTGGCCGGCAGGTGCTGGGCTGTGGCTATTTGCAGGAAGACTGAGTTCTGGTTGTCAGAACCTGAGCCCAAGCAGGGCGAGAGCAGGGGCTGCTATGAGCCAGAAAGGGTCACCAGAGGGCTGGCTGGGCTTGGCTTTGACTGTCGGTGAGTGTCTCAGCTCAGGTCCCTCCCCGTGGGGGGCTGGGGCTACTCATTTGAGTGTGGAGGGTGGATATTACGGCACCTACTGCCCAGACCTCTTGTTTGGATTTAATAAGGTAACATAGAAGAAGTGCCCAGCAAAGGGCAGTGGCTGTCCTGTGCTCATGCAGGACCCCTCACTCCCCCTCCTCTGTGCCTTTCCTTGAATGTGACGCTTGCCTCTGTGCCCCTGACACTTCTTGTCACCACCCTATGTTCCTTGCAGGCCCCAATCAGATGCCAGCTCCACTAGACTCCTGAAAGGGCCTTGTGAGGTCTCTAAGCTCTGGGCTGTGTCTGCTTTACCCTCCACATGGTGGGCAACCCTGACAGATAGTGCACCCAAAGCCCCCCACTCATCCATCCATCCACCCATCCACCCACCCTCCATCCATCCATCTCTCTTGGACCTTCTGCCAGTACCTGAAAATCCAACAGATGGATGGATTTTTATGGGTACCTACTGTTTCCTGGCACTATGCTAAACTTCCCTCACCAGCTCTGTGTCTCGTCACCTCCTGAGTGACCCTGCAGCTGTCCCCTCAGGTTCCCCAGACCCAACAGGGCTCAGACCAACCATGGCATCCCCTTTGAACCAGTTTCTCCTCCTCAGTTCCTGGGCATTAGATTCTCCCGCCCCCCTCCCCTTTGCCCCTATAGCCCATGGTCCCCACGTCCTTCTTCCCAGAGCCTCTGCCCACCACTGTGACCCCTGAGCTCACGTCTCAGCCCCACCCCTCCAAGCTGCACAACCTCGGCCCAGTGCCTTTCCCTCCAGTCTGTTTCCCTTACCTCCAAAATGGGCATCACCTCCTCCATCTGACGGAGCTGGAAAGAAAGAATTCTAGACGTGAGAGTGTGAGGCAGATGCTATTTTTGGAGATGTCAAATCCTTGTATTTTGGTCTCTGGCCATCCCTAGTTCCTAGAAATCCCTCACTCCCCAGACACCGAGAACCCAGCCAGGACTCTGACCCGTAAGGTCATGCGCAAGGACTCATGGGAAACTGCCTTTCCCACCTGGGGGATTCCTACCCCGCCTCCAAGGCCACACCCTGATGCCCCACCTTCTGCCCACCTATGATCCCTCAGGGCTGGGGGTGTCTGGCTCTGCCTCCCCCAGATTGGGAGCCCCTTGGGGACAGACCTTGGACTGGGTCCTCTGGACTTATTAATTCCTTCAACACTTATTGAGCCCCTGATTGAGGCAGGAAGGGGACATGGTACAAACAGAAAAATAAACAAGTGAGCAGGTGAGAACTTCCAACGGCGAGGACGACATTGAGAGATGACAATAGGGGTGATTTTCAGAGCAATGACTCGGGATGGGGGTGGCCAGGGAAGGCCCCTCTGAGGAGGTGACTGAAGCAGGGAGGGAAGGAGCCCTGCACTACCCTTGGGAAGGGCGCTCCTGGCAGACGGAACAGCCTGTGCAAAGGCCCCGAGGCCGGACCACATCACAAACTGGGTGGCTTAAAGTGACAGAAAGACATTCTCTCACAGTCCTGGAAGCCAGAAGCCCAAAATCAAGGTGCCAGCAGAGCCACACTCCCTGCTGACGTGGCGTGACGTGGCGTGACATGGCCTTCCTCTCTGTGTTTATGTCTCTCAAGTTTCCCTCCACTTCTCTCTCATGAGGACACCTGCCATTGGAGCTAGGGCTCACCCACAACTCAAGATCCTTAATTACAGCCGCAAAGACCCCTTTTCAAATGAGGTCACAATCACAGGGTCCCAGGGTTAGAAGTTGGACTTATCTTTTTTCCGGGGGGGCGGTGGCGGGTGGCCATCATTCAGCTCACTCCAGGGGGCGACCACAGAATGAATGGCCAAATATAAGGGTGACCTGGGACAGCATGGAGAGGGAGAAGCAGGTAGCCCACGTGGACGATTTAGCAGGGGGCAAATGGGATGGCTCCTTGGAGGAGGGGGCGTTGGGGCTGAGTCTTGAGAGGCGGGAGCATTTCTGACAGATGCAGGCAGAGATGGGGGTGGCGCGGGGACCGATTGTACCAAGACGGGTGGCAGGAACATGCCCAGCATGCTGTCGAATGCGGGAGCGCGCAAGAGCGTCTGTGGACTAATGAAGCGTTCACGTTAGGTGAGGAGTGGTTTTCAACGAGGGGCGATCCCACCCCCCACCAAGGGACACCGGACAAAGTCTGGGGACATCTGTGGTTGTCACAGCTGGCGTGCTCCTGGCATGGGGTGGGTGGAGGCAGGGACGCTGCAGTGCCCAGGATGACCCCACCCCAGAGAATGATCCGGCCCCAGTGTCCGCAGTGCGGAGGGCGAGAGACCCTGCCTAGGAGAATAAGGAGCGGGGGAATGTTCTAGAACAGTCTTATCTAATAGAAATATAATGAGAATTCCATATATAATTTAAATGTTTCCAGGAGCAACATTTAAAAGGTAAAAAGAAACAGGCGAAATTAATCATAATAATGTATTTCATTTAACCCAATATATCTTATTGTTTCAATGTGCAGTCAATATAAAAATCAATAATGAGATAGCTCACCTTCCTTTCAAACTACGTGCTCGAAATCTGGTGTGTATTGTTCTCTCGTAGATTTGGACACTGAGCGTTTATCCGGGATGCTCGATGTGTACTTGCATTTGTAAAAATTCACAGCGGAAAAGGCAGAGCCACGGACTCAGGGTGTTCTAAACACACTTACAGGTTTTCCACGAATGAAACCAGGTATACGGCCGGGCGCGGTGGCTCACGCCTGTAATCCCAGCGCTCTGGGAGGCTGAGGCGGGAGGATCCCTGAGGTCAGGAGTTCGAGACCAGCCTGAGCAGGAGTGAGACCCCGTCTCTACTAAAAATAGAAAAATTAGCCAGGTGTGGTGGTGTGCACCTGTAATCCGGTTACTCAGGAAGCGGAGGCAAGAGGATTACTTGAGTCCAAGAATCTGAATCCAACTTGGGTGACGTGGTGTCTCTTAAAAAAAAACTAAATAAATAAATTTACATTTATATTAATTATAATGAAGCAAAACTTAAAATTGCGTTCTTTGATTGCACAAGCCACATTTCAAGTGCTCAGTAGCCACCTGTGGCTGGCTGGTGGCTTCTGTATTGGACAGTGTTGTTCCAAAATGTTCTAGAAACATAGGGTCAGCAAACTTTTTCCATAAATGATCAGAGGGTAAATATTTTTTGGCTTTGTGGGCATATGACCTCTGTGGCAGCTACTGAAAGTATAAAAGCAGCCATAGACAACAGGTAAATGAATGGGCATGGTTGTGTGCCAATAAAACTTTATTAACAAAAACAGGAAGGGGGCCAGAGCGAGGTCATGGACGGTAGTTTGCTGAGCCCTGTTCTAGACCAGCACTGTCAGTCCAATGCTCTACAATGGTAGAAATGTCCTCTGTGCTAGGTGGTATGGGGGCCACTCTCGCCATGTGGCTATTAAACCTTTGAGTTGGGACAGGTGTGACTCAGGAACTGAATATTTAATGTTACTTAATTTTAATAAATTTAAACTTAAACCACCATACATGGCTAACAGTTTCAGTTTTGGACAGCACAGATCTAGAATGTTCTAGACTGGGGGCCAGCTACCATATTGGACAGCACAGATCTAGAATATTCTAGAACAGGAGTCAGCTGCTGTGTTAGACAACAGAGATCTAGAATGCTCTAGGTTGATGGCTGGCTACCATATTGGACAGCACAGATTTAGAATATTCTAAGGCCGGGTGCGGTGGCTCACGCCTGTAATCCTAGCACTCTGGGAGGCTGAGGTGGGAGGATCGCTCAAGGTCAGGAGTTTGAAACTAGAATATTCTAGACCGGGGGTCAGCTGCTGTGTCAGACAACAGAGATCTAGAATGTTCTAGACTGGGGACCAGCTGCCATATTGGACAGCACAGATCTAGAGTATTCTAGACCGGGGTCAGCTGCTGTGTTAGACAGCAGAGATCTAGAATGTTCTAGACTTGGGGCAAGCTACCATATTGGACAGCACAGATCTAGAATATTCTAGACCAGAGGTCAGCTGCTGTGTTAGACAGCAGAGATCTAGAATGTTCTATACTGGGGGCCGGCTACCATACTGGAGAGGACAGATCTAGGGTCTAGAATCCAGAGTAAGAGAAAGGCAAGATTAATCCAATCAATATCCCCTATTTATCTATGGCTCTATATCTATGATATATCATGTATTATATATAATTATGTGCAAGACCCTGCAGTGCCACAAAAAGGAGAGGTACAGGGACCTCTCAGAGAAAGTGGGCACGTACATGTAGTGTCATAATATCTCCAGATTTCGGGTTTGAAGATCTCTCTTCGATGCCAGCTCATGGGTGGGGGTGGAGTCTCCAACAATGTCCGGCTCTCTCTGGGCTCAGTTTCCCCAGCCTTCTGCAGGGGCCCGGGGTGTGCACGTTCCCTGTCCCCTGCACTGCCTCACCACCTGGTCAGCCCGGGAGCCTAGGGCTGCTGCTAGCTCCCTTGGACTGTGGCTCAGAGAGGGGAAGGGGCTTGTCCAAGGTCACCCAGCAAAGAGGTGGCCACAGCTCAGATCCACCCACCTCCCTGGGCCTTTTACCTTTGGTTTTTCCGGGTCAGTTTCTTGCAAGCTGAACTGCACTCTCCCGGAGGCAGGGGCAGAGGTTGGATAAACAAGAAGGAGGCAGCTCACAGCTGACCCTGAGATGAGATGAGCCGGCCCCATCTGAGCCCGAGGGCTCCACATCCCCCAGCCCCAGGCCTGGGCTGCATTCTTTGAGAGTGGAGCCTGGCTTTTGCAAAAATAGTTCTTAAAAATGTAAGGCCAGGCACAGTGACTCATACCTGTGATCCCAGCATTCTGGGAGGCCAAGGCAAGAGGATCGCTTGAGGCCAGGAGTCCAAGACTAGCCTGGGCAACATAGCAAGACCCTGTGTCTACAAAAAAACAAAAAGAAATTAGTAGGGTGTGGTGGCACACTTAGTAGTCCCAGATGCTCAGGAGGCTGAGGCAGGAGGATCACTTGAGCCTGAGAGTTGGAGGCTGCAGTGAGCTGTGATCACACCACTGCACTCCAGCCTGGGAGACAGAGCAAGACCCTGTCTCTTAAAAATAAAATTTAAAAATACTATACACTTACAGAAAAGTATAAGTAACACAAATAATCACAAAACAAACACTCCTGTTACCACGGTGCAGCCGGCACCGTGCAAACCACCCCATCCCTGCTCCTAAGTGGAAGCCCCTTTCTTCCTGTGGAAGAAGCCACTCTCCTGACTTTCGTGGTGACAAACCCTTGCTTTTCAATATATCCCTAAAATATCAGGTGGCTTTTGCCTGTGTTTCTGTGGACCTAATGTGTATGGGATAACAGTCTATGTCATTTTTTTTCTGTGTGCCTTCTTGCCCCGAGCAGCTTGAGAAGGAGATCCGCCCACGTGGTGGCGTGGATCTGTGACTCTCCGTTTTCATACCTGTGTAGTAGTCCACGGCGTGAAGACGTCCTTTATTTATGCATGCTCCTGTCCACGGAGAAATCTGCTGTGACAAATAGAAATCTTTGAGGGTTTATTTTTTTATTTTATTTTTTTTGGCGGATACATGTCACGTTTTTCTCGAGCCTATGCCCCGCATTTCAGATCACAGATCTTAGTGGAGGGGTTGACTTTCGGGGGTGAGCCACCCGTCGTCCCTGCAGGGGACACCTGCAGACATGGAGTCAGCTTTGGGAACCGGAGCGGGAGGCTCGTGAGGGGTGGACGGGGGCGCTTGGTGGGGGGGGGGGTGTCTGAGCACCATCGCCTGAGCCTCCCCTGAAGGCTTCTCCGTGTTGGGAGCTGGCGCACGAGGTGCGCCCCGTGCGGGAAAGCCCACCCCGCCGCTCACGCGCCCGCACGCGCACAGCCCGCGTCGGGGCACAGCCCGGGCGTGCAAGACACCAAGGCAGCGGCCGCCATCTCTCCTTCCCCCGCCTCCCCCTGCAAATAACAAAATCCCAACCGTGCATGTGTGTCTGTGTGTGTGTTGGAGGGAGATGTCTGTCTCTATAAACCAGCAGTGGAGTGACCCAGGCCATTTGCCACCTCTGCGGTCCCCTCCTTCCTCCCGGCACAGCCGAGCCTCCCCCGCCCTCCCCCCCAGTCAACAGAATGCCCCTTTTCCGGTTCCCCGCGTGGTGTGACGGCAGCGTCCGTGGGGGATGTGGTTTAATCAAATCTCAGCATTCTGGAACAGCATCCTAAATTGAATAACAGAGTCCCAGAATAGAACCTGGAAGGGACCGGGGGACCCTGGGATCCAGGCTGACTGCCCGGCTGTCACGCCCCAGGACGCCAGCTCCTCCCAGCCCTGGAGCCGGAGCCCGGGGTTCCAGGAGATGGGGGCATCCCAGCCCGGGCAGTGGGGGGCGGCACGTCCAGCTCCCACTCTTGTCTCTTTCTTAAGTGAGTCTTAGGGACCCCCTGGACCCCTCAGCTGTCCCACTGCTCATCCGATCACCCTGGAAAGGGATGAATTTGTACGGTTGTGAGTCCCCCGCCACTCAGACGTGGCAGGTGCCATGAGCTGGGTGTCCTCGTGAAACCCCCTTCTGGGCCCCCCTGGAAGGAGCCCGCCCCACACGCCCACCTCCTGGCAGCGGGACTCGGCCCTGGGAATGGGCAGGGGGCCTTACGATGCCAAACGCCTGATGATTTGACCTCTCCAGGCCTCAGTTTCCTCATCCATAAAATGGGACCGTAGAGGTGTCTTGAGGCTTCTGTGAGGTGACGCGTGCCAAGTGCTGAACGCGCGACCAGAGCTCAGCGCATCGGCGCTGAACAAATGAATGAACGGCCCCGGGCGAGTTGAGCTGTCTTTCTGGGCCTGTGGCGATACCAGGTAGTAAGACACTGCCTGCCACCAGCTCTTTGGTTACTACCAGAGCCAGGCACTGTGCCCAACATGCTCCTGGCCTGTGGGGAAATGGCATGGGTTTCACCATTCTGGAAACCGCAGGTCTTGTCTCATGTCACTTCAGTTGTCACTTGTGGGCCCTGTGCTGGGCTCTCTTGGTGGGGACAGGGGGGTTGCAGAGCCCTGTGCCCCTCAGCCCTTGCCCCTGGGAGCTCACTGACCCAGATAAGAGGCAGCATGTGTGTCAGGGGAGAGAGGGCTCGAGATCGAGGTGGCGCCTGTAGACAGAGCCACCGAAGCAGATGGATGGTGACGGGAAGGCTTCAGGGAGGAGGTGGCATATGAGGGGTGAGGATGGGGTGAAGGGGGTGCATTCTAGCCTGGCGAGTTCACAGGCAATATTTGAGGCGGTGTGGCAGGAGGCAGGGGGAGGAATGACGGGCTGAGCAGCGCAGGGGCCTCAAATGCCAGGATGGGGAGCTGGCACTCTACCCCAAGGGCAGTACGGAGCTATAGCTGCATTTAGAGCAGGGGAGGGGCTTGGTCGGGGTGTTTGACAGAGGCTGGGCAGGACACAGGAAAGAAGGGAGGAAGATGGAACGGTGGCTGGGGTGGCCCAGAATGGGTACCACTTGTCTCCTCCCCTTCCATGCCTCCTAGAAACAACCCATTCGGGGCCTCCTCTGGACCCCGAGATGTCCAAAGGCACAACTTTGCAAATCCACGAGAATTCTGGCCTCCCCCTTGGAGCCTCAGTTTCCCATTTCTAACAAACACAGGTCAGACATAAAGGACCCTGCTTTTCCAATGGTGTGTGGCTTGGCTGGAGTCACCCGGCAAGCTGGGGGCAGAGGAGGGACTGCATCTCAGCCACCTAGTGCATGCCCAGCCCAAAGTCCCATGACTCCTCCCAGCCCACAGGACCCCTCAGCTGGAAGGATGGATGGGTCCTCAGGGGACCTCTCCTCTCCCTTCTTTCAGGCCTTGGTTTGCTCATCCGTAAAGTGGGATTGAATGTTTCTCCATCTCATAAAGTTGTTTGGACATTAAATGGGTCAGCAGATGTAGGTATTGCTCCACCATGAGAAATTGTTCCCCACCCTCCCCAAACTCCTATGCCTACTGCAAAACCTATTGCAGATTTTCCATCTTTGGTTGGTGCAGCCCCAGGATAGACTTTGGCTCTTTGCTGTCCTCTGCTCCAGCCCTGATTGCTCCTTGCACCTTAGACCCATGAGAGGGTCTGCCTCTGATTCTGTCTCCCTTTCCAGACCAGTGGGGCGAGGGGTTCTCCCTGGGGTAGCAGAGGGCGCACTGGAAGTGCTGTTGATTATTGAAAAGAGGGAGGGAGGGAGCGGGCAGGGAGGAGAGGCAGCAATGGGGAGCCAGAGAAGGTGGAGGAGGGAGGAGGGCACTCGGCAGAGACCTCGGTGGGACAGATGGAGAGAGGGAGCGGAAGGAGGTGGGCAGAGCCAGCTGGGCGGGCAGGGGCGACAGGAGGGGTGGGGTGCGGGGAGACCCAGATCCCCGCCTGGCACGCCTGCTCTCGGCTGGCGGGCAGCGCTGGCCAGGGCCCGGCGGACGCGGGGCGCGGGGCGCGGGGAGCGCGCGTGCGGCGTGTGCGCGCTGTGCGCCCGGGCGGCCGGGCGGCGGCACGTGGATGCCAGCCTGGCGCGCGTCTCCAGGCCGGCGGGTAAGGCGGGCGCCGGGCCGCGGGGTGGGCACGGCCGGGCCGAGCTCGGCGCCGGAGCGGGGGCCCAGAGAGGAGGGGGGTGCGCGCCCGGCCTCTCTGCGCGGGGCCAGACCGGGACGCCCCCTCCTCCCCACCGCCCAGCTGACCCCGGCGGGGGAGGGGACCTCGCAGCAGGAGGCAGCTCTGCTGAGGGGCGGGCGGGGGAGGTGGGGAGCCGGCACCCCAAGGCCCCAGGATGGGGTGGGGGGTGGAGGGTTCGGAGATGGGGGGCAGATTCCCTCCCCGCGGCCGCCCCTCCCTCCCTGCCTCCCTCCCTTGACTCATCCATCGCCAGAAGATTATATTTAAATATCTCTTTTGTGCAAGGCAGGAGCTGGGCTCGCCCCTAAGAGGCGGTTTCCATGGCAACAACAATTGCCAGCTTCCGTGTGGTGAATCAGCGTTGCCATGGCAACCCCATCCTCATCTGCCCAAGGTGCTGGGAGGGGGGAGGAGGTGAGGGCCAGCGGAGGCGGGGTGGGAGGGGTGGGGGGAACAGGAGGCTGGAGCTCAGGTGGTCCCCCCTCTCTCTCAACACCCCCAGTCTGTCCCCAGCCCACAAGCTGGTCCCATCTGGTTGAAACCGTCTCCCCTCCTGCCTCCTCCAGCTCGCGGGGTGTGGTACCCAGGTGGAAGGGCCCGGCTGTGTGTGTGTATGTTTGTGGGTGCTGGGGAGGGGGCGATCCGGCTGACTGGGTGGGGGAAGGGAGGCGTGGGTTCGCCTTTTCCCAGGTGGTCGGGGTCCCTCTGAGGGTGTGGCCAGGTGGCAGGAAGGTTGGGCTGGGAGAACTGGGAACACTGGATCAGGCAGGCAGCGGCCTCTCTCGTGCCTGGGACGCACAGTCAGAAAAGGGGAAGGGGCCCGGGAGGGGGAAGGGTCTCCGAAGGGGGAGGGGCTGGGAAGGGGGAGGGAAATCAGTGCTAAGGAAGGGGGTGCAGAATGAGGGAGGGGTCAGGGAGGAAGGGTGGACGTGGAACTGGGGTCAGGTGGCAGGGGAAGGGATTCAGAGGGGAGGGGACTTTGGGGGTTCAGAGATGGGGAGGCGGCCCTCCGGGGGGGGAGATGAGTGGGGAGAGATCACTAAATCTGGAGTCCCAGAAGGCTTCACCTGCCGTGACCTTACACGAATAACTTCTCTCCCGGCCTTGATTTTGACATCTGTAAAATGGGGGGAAAACTGTGTGTCTCTCTCTGAAGCTTCTTGGGTGGCTGTGCTGGGATGAGAAAACCTGACATTTATCAAGTGCCATCTCTGTGCCGGGCCTTGAAAGTCAGAGCAGTAGAAAGGGCACTTCACAGCCCAGTGGGCTCAGTGGGCCTGGGGACCCATTTCGAGATTGTCTGGGCTGTGAAAGGATCTGAGACCAGCCCTGGTTGCAATTCCAGGTGCTTTTTTATATTGGTGGAAGTTGGCCATTTCCTTCCTTCTAGCTCATTCTGTTCAGCAGGTTCCTCTGCCCCGTGTGGCGTGATGTTGCAGTCCCCAATCTGGAGGGAGACAGAGCAAGACATAGACTCTTCCAGCCCTGAGTCAGAGGGAGAAAGGAGCCTTGAGGGGTGGGGAGAGTGCTTTTGTGGGGGCTTTTAAGTTGGGTTTTGAAGGATGAGTAGGAGTTCACTAGCGATATCAGTTTGGGAGGAGGATTCTGTTCCAGGACAGTGAGGAAGCAAATGCCTCCCCAACTCTCACATCCCTCAAGTCGGTTCTCAAATATCCAAATTAGTCCATATTCAGGACTGGATATGTTATGAGGGTGGGGGTAGAGAGGATTTCTTCCATTGAATATCATTTTCAGTGCCTGGGGTTGGGGACAGAAAATGAATCCAGAAGGCAGGCTGGTCCACTCAGGCATGACAGTCCCCACACCCAAAACTCCTAGGAACTGGCTAAAAGTAGCTACCTTGGTGTATCAGTCAGCTATTGCTGAGTAACAAACCACCCAAACCATTTTACTTGTTCATCACTCTGTGGGTCAACGAGCTCTGCCTGGGCTCAGCTGCGCGGCTCTTCTGCTGTCCTCTCCTGGGGCCATGTATGCAGCTGCAGTCAGTTGAGACTTGACTGGGCCCAGCTGGGCCAGGACGGCCTCACTCCCAGGTGCTGTCTGTCAGTGGGACCTCTCTCTCTGTAAGGTCCCCTCCTTTCCAGCAGTTTGTCCACCTGACAATCTCAGGGTTCCAAGAGGTCAAGAATGGAAGCCACAATGTCTCTTGAGGCCTAGGCTTAGAACTCCCACAACTTAACTTCCACCATATTCTCTTGGTCACAGCAAGTCACATAGTTGAGTCCATATGCCAGGGATGGGGAAGTAGACTCCAGTTCTCCATGGTAGGAACTGCAGTGTCGCATCACATATAGGAATGGGGCCACCTTTGCAAACAATTTATCACATGTGGGGAGGCAAGGAGGTTCTTCCTGGAGGAAGGGATATTATTTTGGGGGTTTTGAAGGCTAACTAACAGTTTGCCAGACAGTTCCCACCTTGTAGGTGGGACTGTGATGTCATTTGGTTTGACTGGAGTGGTTAGTGGGGTGGTGGGGTGCCGAGGCGGGGCACCCCCACTGCTGGCCTTGACTTCCTCCTCCCCCCTTTCTCCGCAGATGGCGCGGCCAATCCAGGTGAAGCCTGCGGACAGCGAAAGCCGCGGAGGTAGTTGTCATCTCTCCATGGCTGCCAGGCTGGGGGTTGGCGGAGGAATGGGGGAAGGAGGGAGATCCCTTCTGCCTCTCACCCTCAAAAGGACAGTGGCCCAGGCAGGCCTGTGGATCTTCAGCCGGCCCAAAGCATGCAGCAGTCACGTTCCTGCTCACAGACCTCATGGTGGCGGGAGAAGCAGGGGTCCCTGGCGGGGGTAGGAGCAGGACAGCAAGCGGGGCTGTGTCCATGGGCCCAGCTGCCTTACAGTGTTGGAAACACCCCATTTCTTTCAGAGTGCCCCAGTGGGGGGTCTTCGGAGGCAGAGAGGATGGGGTCCCTGTAGGACTGTGGGCTCTAGGGGGTCTCTGTGTGTGCAAATGTGTTTGTGCGTTCCTGTGTGCATGTTTGTGCATGTGAGTGTGCACAGCTGGGAACGCCTGCGTGCAGATATATGTGAGTACGTGCATGCATGCATTCATGTTTCTGCGGCTGGTGCACACAAGCACGCGTGTGCAGTGTGCAGTGGGGGGCACCTTCCAGCCTGTGTGCGCATCTGTGTGCCTGGCCTGGACCTGGATGTGTATGTTCCCGCATGTATGCTTGACCGTTGGAGGCTGGGCATGCGGGTGGATATGTGGGCTGGGGTGGCAGGTGTCTGCATGGGGCTGGACCTCAGTGTAGGGGTGTACCCATCAGGGGGGTGATGCTCAGGTGTTCCCAGTGGGATCCAAGGCTGGTCATTCTTGGAGATCTTGGACATCTCCTCCCTCTCTTGGCTGCAGGGGAGCAGCCAGCCTTGGCTGAGGGAAGGTGTGGGCAGGGCTGTTAGGACCCCTGCATATATGTAGGAGCTCGGTAAAGCCCCTTTGGGCTGGGAGACACTTTCACACTCTCCACCCTGGCTGTGTGGGACAGGCAGGAGAGAGCTGTCGTCTGTGTGTCTCCATCTTGTCTTTTTATTTCTGTCTCTCTCTCCATCTCCCTGGGTATCTCTGTTTCTCTCTCCTTTTTCTCTCCTGTCTCTCTCTGTTATTCTCTTTTTGTCCCTCTCTCCCATCCATCTCTCTCTCTCACCACCATGAGTGACAGCTGCTGGAGAGGGGTTTCCATGGTAACCGGGCTCCCCATTCCTGGGAGATGAAGCTGCCACGTCCCCCATTACCAGGGAGCCGTGCAGTCACCCCAGGGTGCAGAGCTGTGGTGCCTCGCATGGGAGAGGCTGGCCCAGCCCCGGCCTCACACCTAGGCAGGTCCCCCCCAGCCCCACCAGGTGGGGGCTTCAGGCTGCCCAGGTACCTGGCCCTACGGGCACAGGTGCCCTCACGCCATTGGACAGGTGTTGACTGCCTGGCCACCCCTGAGCCCCGGCAAGGCAGGGCAGGTGTCTCTGCTGCGAGGATGCAGGGACCGTTGGTGCACACCCCTGCCTGGCAGAGCCAGAGGGACCCAGGGACCCAGACAGACAGGGACTCAGCCCAACTAGGCAGTTCCTAACCCTGCGGCTGTGTGTGGGCTCTCAGGGTGCACCGGAGGTCACCTGTGCCCAGAGGTGGGAGCAGCGGAGCAGTACTGAAGGGAGGGCAGGCGGGAGACGAGGGTGCAGAGGCCCGGGCAGGGCCAGGATGTGGCTGGGTCCTCCGGGATCCGGCTGCCTCCACCTCCGTGGGGCTCGGCTGAGGTGGGTGTCCCCGCCCACAGGGGACCGGAAGCTGTTCGTGGGGATGCTGAACAAGCAGCAGTCGGAGGAGGACGTGCTGCGGCTATTCCAGCCCTTCGGGGTCATCGACGAGTGCACCGTGCTCCGGGGACCCGATGGCAGCAGCAAAGGTGATGGCCGGGGTCGAGGCCTGCGGCGAGAGTGGGGCCTTGGGGAGGGGAGAGGGCTGTGGGCGGGGCTATTCTGGGGCGGAGCCTTGGAAAGGAGAGGGGTTGGCCCTGGGGGTGGAGCCTGTGAGGACGGGTGGGGCCTGTGGGGCGGGGAGGGGCTGGCTCAGGGGCCAGGGCGCACGGAGAAGGGCAGGGCTGATCCAGGGGCGGAGTCTGTGGTTGCGGATGCAGGGGGCGGGGCTCTGCAAAGGGGCGGTGCCTGTGGGTGTGGCTGGACCTGTGGAGCGGGGCCAGTTCCCAGGAGGCGGAGCTAGCTGAGGGCAGGGTGGATACTGGTCCCACCTGCTCCTACCTGTGCGCTCTGTCTCCGTTTGTGGCTACCTGTGTCCCTTGTTCTTTGATTTGTCCACCTGACTGTCCATAGGACTGCTTCCACCTGGGTCTGCCTGAGTCTATCAGTCTCTATCTCTGGCCTAAGCATCCAGATGACAGTGTTTGGGTCTCCGTGTGCCTGGTGTCTGTCTACCTGAGTCCCTACTTGCATTCATCATGTGATACTGACTCCCTGTTCACCTGTCTCTGCCCTGTCTTACCCTTGTGGGACTGAATGTGTCCGGTGGTCTCCATGTGCCTGGCTCTTCTGTAGCATGCTCTCTGTCTGGAGCTATGTCTGGTGGCCTTGCCTGTTCCGTGGACTTTGTCCATGTGACTGTCTGAATCTGCCTGTTTCTGGTGGTCTCTGGTTGTCTGACTGGGGCTGCCCTGGCCTGGCGGGTTATGATGTCCACCTGTCTGACTGGCCATGCGGGTCTGTCTGTCTGGGTCTGGGTGTGCCTGTGCCAGATTGCCCACAGGACAGCTTGTCCCATGATCTGCTGTGTAAACTCTGCATGTCTCATCATGACTGTCTGGCCCTTGTGGTGTTGCGGCAGGTCGTGGTTTCTGTCTCCCTCACTTGTTCTGATGGGGAGGACTTGCTCCCTGATGAGACAGCATCACACCGTGCATCTGGCTGTGTGCTTAACACACTCTCTGATCAGCTGAACGGCTATCTGGCCAGCTGGCTGGGTGGCTTTCTGGGTGAATGAATGAATGGTGGGCTGGCCGTGGGAATTACCAGCTATTTGTCTGACTCCATGGCTGTCTGTCTGTATGACTGTCCCCATCTGACCCTTGGTCTCTTTGAGTGTCAACCGGCTATCTGTCTGAACAAACAGCCGGCCGTCTTTCTGTTGTCTGACCGACTCTCGGGCTGCAGGTGTCTGACGCTGACTGAGCATCCAGGGCTCCCTGTCCCCTCCCCCGTGGCCCCTGCCCACCCAGTCCTGGGACCCCTTCACTCCCCACCTCTTCTCTTGGAGCAGGCTGTGCCTTTGTGAAGTTCTCGTCCCACACGGAGGCGCAGGCGGCCATCCATGCGCTGCACGGCAGCCAGACCATGCCGGTGAGTGAGACCATGCTGCCCTCGCTCACGGTGGAGGGGCCAGGACAGGTCCTGTCCTTGCCATCACGCATGCCCAGCAGCCCCCACTCCTCTCAGCGGGCACAGGTGGAGGAGGCGGCGCAGCCCCTGGCGTGGGCACACGCGTGCGAGTGTGTGTGTGTATGTCTGGGCGTGGGGGGGTGCGTGTGTGTGAACATGCGTGCATGCACGTGTGCATGAGTGTGTCAGCATGCATGGGTGATTACGCGTGTACACGTTTGTGAATGTGTGCAGGTCCGTGTGGGTACAGACAGGTGTTGAGCTTGAGTGTGTATGTGTATACACACGAGGGACGCTGGGAGGTCCGGGCAGGGAAAGTTGAGGCCTGAGCTAGGGCCGGGTGGACGGGAGGAGCGTCGGTCCGAAATGAGGCTATGAGGTGAGAGTGGTCACCTCTGACCTGACCCCCTGGCTGGGTGGTGACAGTATGGGACGGGTCCCAGGTGTCCGAAGCAGTGAGAGGCTGGGAGGACCAAGGAGACACAGCGCATGGCCCTGCCCCTGAGGAAGGAGGCCTGGGGGGCCATCGTCACTGCACACAAATGTCCAAATATGTCACAGGAAGCCAGGGCCTGGGAGAACCACCTCTCTTAGCTGTCCTCTAAGCCTGGAGGGGAAGGATTTAGCGCCACACAAGGTTGGGCTTTCTCTTGTTCAGAAATGTCCAGGGATGGGGCTGGCAGGCATCGCGGGGGTGAGTTCTCCATCAAAGGGGGCATGTCAGTGAAGACAGGGAGGCTCAGGGTGCATTCTGCTGGGGGCTGCTCACCAGGGAGGAACTGGTGGAAGGGGCGGGTGTCTCCCTTCTCGAGCCCCCAGATCAGGGTGTGGGCTGTCCTTGTGGAGGTACAGGTGACCCCAGGCCTCTGTGATCCGACAGCACAGCCTGTTGTTGATGGCCACCCATGGCCACCTGTTGGCGCTGATGTCTGTATTTCAGCTCAGCCCTGGGGCACCTGTCCCGAAGTTGTGTCTTCCAGCTGCCGTTAGGTGTGGGGGTGACAGTCCCGTGGGTTTCTGTCTGTGCTCTAGTAAAGCAGGGTGTCCTCTCCCGGGTGGTGGCTGCCTCTGCTCCCCACAGGGTGGGTGAGTTGCGGGTTCGTCCACCTGTGTGGGGCGCAAACAGGCATAGTATCGTTCCTCTCTGGTGCCTGGAGTCTCACCTGTTCCCAGGTGTGGCGTGACAGTTAGAGGGTCCTCCATCCGTGTCCCCACTGTTCCCTCCAGCAGCTGCATTCTCCACCTGTCTTGTGAGCGTGCAGCTCATGGCCGCGGCCTGGCCCTGTGTGTGCCCCAGACACAGCCCCCGGGCCTTCAGTGCCACACCTGTGACACCGCACCTGTGCAGAAGCTGCCGGGCTGGGATGCTGATCCCCGCGCGGTTCTCGCTGTGGCCCCCAGCTCCTGTGGCTGGGGACCCGTGGACATGGCTGGCAGCCCAGGGGGCCTGAGCTGACACGATTCCAGAGACCCCAGAGTTCCGGCTACCTCCCACCTCTCTTTCCCTCCCCACCCGCGGCTGCCCCTGCAGGGAGCCTCCTCCAGCCTGGTGGTCAAGTTTGCCGACACGGACAAGGAGAGGACGCTCCGGCGCATGCAGCAGATGGTGGGCCAGCTGGGCATCCTGACGCCATCCCTCACGCTGCCCTTCAGCCCCTACAGTGCCTACGCCCAGGCTGTGAGTGCCCTGCGGGCGGCTTCCGAGATGGCCCCGTCTCTCCCTCCCCGTCTACTCCCTCCTGAGAGCTTCTGTCTCTTGCCCACATTCCTGTCTCTCCCTTGGTCCCCCTGACCCAGAGTCCTCTTCTAGCCTGGCTGAACCCCAAACTCAGACCGAGCCCCTAAATCCAAGCAGAGCCCTGACCCTGGACTGAACCCTAATATTTATTAAATGAAGACCCAGCCTTGGACTGAGCCCCAGAGCCTGGCTGTGCCCCAAATCTAGAATAGGCCCCATCCTGGCTGAACCTCCAATTCCAGGCTGACCCCAAACCCAGACCCGACCTGGTCAAGCTCAACCCTGGCTGAGCCCTCATACTAGACTGAGCCTTGATCCCAGGCTGAGCCTAGATCCCAGGCTGAGCCCTGATCCCAGGCTGAGCCTTGATCCCAGACTGAGCCTTGATCCCATGCGAGCCTAGATCCCAGCCTGACATTGTCCCCCTAGTTCCTGGGGGACCAAGCCTCCCTTCTCAGGGCAGGTGTCACCCCAGCTGTGCCCACTGATTCCCTTTCCATCCCCAGCTCATGCAACAGCAGACAACAGTCCTGTCCACCTCGGGCAGCTACCTGAGCCCCGGCGTGGCCTTCTCACCTTGCCACATCCAACAGATCGGTGCCGTCAGCCTTAATGGGCTGCCTGCGACACCCATCGCTCCTGCCTCTGGTGAGAGTCCACCAGGAGCCTCCGGATGGGTGGGCAGGGCCGGGCCAGAGCCAGGCTGCCCGTGACCCTCTCTCACTCCACAGGGCTGCACTCACCCCCGCTGCTGGGCACTGCCGCCGTGCCCGGCCTTGTGGCTCCCATCACCAATGGCTTTGCAGGCGTTGTGCCCTTCCCCGGCGGACACCCTGCTTTGGAAACCGTATATGCCAACGGCCTTGTGCCCTACCCAGGTAACTCAGGGTGGTCCCCTGGCTCCTAGGAGAGTGGCAGGGGGTAGGGATGGTGTTTCTGGAACATGCATATGCAGGAGAGAGAGAACCTTGGCTGAACAGCTGTGGGCACAGGAGTGGAACCTGCGGCAGGGTGGCTGGACACAGAAACTGTATCCAGATGTTTCCATGTTTGCATTCCAGTTCTGTGCCTCTGGATGGGTTCTTTAAGTCTCCAAGCCTCAGTTTGCTCATCTGGGAAATGGGCGAATAACATCAGTCACCTCGTGAGGTTGCACTGATCATTAAATCAGTGTGTACAATGCGTAGCTCAACACTTGGTGCAAGGAATGGAAGTATAAATCTTAATCATTAATCATTACCCTTTGGGAAGCTATCAGTACCTGTATTCATTCATTCATTCATTCAATACATATTGCCCACACACTGACCTGGGCTGTAACTGCTTTCATGCAGTGGGGGTCCCACTTTTCTCTACCCTACACCCACAGTTGTAGGGCAAACATTTTCCAACACATTACTTATTTATGCAAAGCAAGTCATGTGTAGTTCCACCACGGCAGAGAATTTGTTTTTAACTTTTTATTTTGAAATGATGAGAGGCTCATAAGGAATTACAAAGTGAGTCCAGAACAGTCCCGTGTACCCTTCTCCACTCAGCTTTCCCAGGCTGCCAACAACATACCTGACCCCGGCACAGTGTCAAAGCCAGGAAAGTGACTTCAGTGCGGTACAGTTAACTCAGTCCAGGCCTTACTTGGATCTCACTGCTTTTACATGCACGTGTGTGTGTGCAGATGTGTTTCTGTGCCATTTTGTCACCGATATAGATTCATGTGACCACCACAGCCAAGATACAGACCTGCCCCATCTGCACAAAGTAACCCCTTCCTGCCTCCCCTGTACTCACAGCCACCACCGCAAACCCCTGTCCTCCACAGCCGAGATCTATGCATTCGAGCAGAATTTTGGGGCTGAATTTTTCCATCAGCTTTGGTGGCCTGGACAACTTCTTCTGTCCCCTTACCTCTTCCCCTAGTGGCAGCTGGAAGGTCACAGCTCGATGGGGGATCCACACGGTGTCAGATGAGCAAACTGACGTGGTGAGGGAGACAGGGCAGGGCGTAGGAGTTGTGATTCCGGCAGAGGCTGAAGACCTGGTGAACCCAGAGAATGAAGGGAGGAGAGAGGGTTCCCTGGGAGGCGAAGGGGTCAGGACAGGGAGAGATTTCCTATCTGAGTGTCTCTGCCAGTGGCTTCACCTCTCTTGGCCTTAGTTTCCCCACCTGTAAAATGGGGGCCGTACCTATAAAAAAAGGTTTAGCACAGGGGGGAAGCTGGGATGGGTGTTTTTGCTCCCCTCTCGGCCCTTAAGGATAGGGGTGGATGGAGGATATCTGTTGCCCCCGCCCCAGTCAGCCCCTCCCTCTGCCCCGCAGCTCAGAGCCCCACCGTGGCTGAGACGCTCCATCCTGCCTTCTCCGGAGTCCAGCAGTACACAGGTAGGGAGGCGGCCCTGCCCTCCCGCGCTCGCCCCGCCCCGCCCGGCCCCGCCCCGCCCCCGCCCCTCCTTCCTTGCCTGGCCACGCCTCCTCCATCTGGCCCCGCCCCTCTGGGCCCCACCGCCGATCCCTTGTGCTGTGTTCAACCCTTGGCCCCGTTCCAAGCTCTGCCCGAGCCACCAGCACCGTTCCTAAGGCCTGCCCTTGACCCTGACCCCACCCTCTCATGCTCTCTGCTGGGGGCGGTCCCCTTTCCCACACCTCTGGCTCCGCCCAGTCCCAGCTGTTGACCCTACCTTCCTCCCTCCATCCTTCAGCATCTGGCCCCACCCCTCACGTCCTGCGTAATCTGACCACGCCTCTGCCACCGCCCCGCCCCCACCCGGTCCTTCTTCCTATGGCTTCGCTGTGTCAGCTCACGGTCTCGTCCTGTAACTCCGCCCCTCAACCCATGGCCACGCCCCACTCCTAACTTTCACACACCTCTGGTGTGGCCCCGCCCCTGTTCTGCATCCCGGGCCCTCAAGCCATGGCCACACCCCACTCCGCTCCTCCCTGCGGCCCCGGCCCTTCCCTTCACCGTGGCCCCGCCTCTCAAGCTATGGCCCCGCCCCACTCCTCTCTCTCTTGCGGCCTTCGACCCGCCCTCCTCTGTGGCCCCGCCCCTCTAGCCTTGGCCCCGCCCCTCCCCTCCCTGCGGCGTTGGCCTGCCCCGCCCGGCCGCGCCTGCGCCCGCGCCCACCTGGCCTCACGCCGCCTCCGCCCTGTCTCGCTCGGTCTCCGCAGCCATGTACCCCACTGCGGCCATCACGCCCATCGCGCACAGCGTCCCCCAGCCGCCGCCCCTCCTCCAGCAGCAGCAGCGAGAAGGTGAGGCGGCCGCGACCTCCCCCGGGCGCCCCCACACCTGCAGGCCCGGGCTGGCCGGGGCTCGGGACCTGCAGGGCTGAGCGCGCAGCCGGGGAGCCAGCGGGCCTGGGTTCGAGTCCCGGCGCAGTCGCTCCCTCCTGGGTGTTCTCGGGCAGCGCAGTCTCCTGTCTGGGCCTCAGTTTCCTCCATCCAGTGGGAGCTGTGCCCTTCCCGACCCTGTGGGAATAGCAGTGGTCTCCTATCGGCCCCCCAGAGCCGAATGACTCTCTGGAGTTTTGAGGTTGAGGAATCCCAGGTAAACTGACGCCTCCCCAGTAAGGCCAAGGCTGTCGAGGGAGGGCGGGAGGGGGGAGGGGCTAGATTCTGGAGTCCAAAAACCGGGATCTAGATGCACCGAGATCTGACGCTTAGGACATCATAAGGAAGGCACCCAACTGTCCCTGCCTCAGTTTCCTCATCTGCGACACAGGCGCCCATTTGTGCCAGGAGGTGTCACTGCATGTGAGCAATGGCTGGTTCCTGACGTGTAGCGGGTGCTCGGCACCCGGGGGTCCCTTCCTCTCTTTGATCCGTCTAGTGGCGGAGGAGATGAGGGTGTCCAGGAACCAGCCAGAAAAGCCCCCAGACCATGCCACGGCGAGGCACACTTGGCTTGCGGCCTGGCCGGTGGACTGAGTTCTGTGAAGCTCTGCCCAATTTCTCCTTTGTGGATTATTGGGGGCGGGGGGGAGTGTGGACACTGCCAGGGTGCAGGAGTTGAGTTTAAAAACGAGCCCTAGGCTGAGGGTCCCCGGAGGTGCCACCAGCCACTTTCGTATCAGTGGTTAGCCAGCGTGTCCCCGGCTAGCAGGAACACATGTGTTCAGATAAGATGGGACATTCCAGCTGCTCCAGATGTATCAGGCATTTCTCACGACCACCACTGCATCCCATGAACCCCCTTACCGCAAGGTGTCACCAGCAGGGGCTTCAGGGAGGGTTCAAGCCACCTAAAGTCACTGCTTTATTGGATGACCTAGACCTGGGTCCCCTCCTTCTAACCCCTTCTCCGGCTCCACCCTCAATCTGGGCTGAGGGGCTGAAAGCTGGTTCAAGTACAGCCAGTGCTGCTAAAACACTACACATGTGTTCCCCCCAAATCACCACTGTGTGGACACCTCGAAATCGGAACTGCAGGCTCTTGGGGGAAATAGAGTCAAGGGCAAGATCCTGGTAGAAATGGTAGCACAGATTTATGCATGTTACGTGGTTAAGAAGTACATGAATATTACAGTAAATACGGTGCTTTACAGTAAATACGGTCTTTGGAAAAGACCCGGAGTTTGCACGTGGAAATGGCCTCTAAGCGGTTGCCACGTGTGAGCCACTATGCAGCGGTGGCAGGAGTGTGTGGTCTGAAATCACATGGGGAGTCATGACCCCAGCGAGGGGGCAGCTCCTAACACACTGGGGTAGATGTTCCAGGTGTGTGCGTACAATTTGTGTCTTCTTGCGGGGGTCAGTTCAGTGGATGTGATTTTCTGCATCCACTGAGTGTTTTTTTTGGGGGGGGCGTTGGATGGAAACGGAAGCAAATGCAGAGTTTGAGTTCTGCTCAAAGTATGGTTCTGTTCAATTCTGTTCAAAATTGGTATAAACTTGCTTTTAAGAAAACAAGCATTATAGCAGAGCCCCGGCCCTAATTAGGAAGGTAAGGGGAAGGCTTTTGTGTTTTCTTGGGTGGGGGATATTCCTGGCCAGGGAGAGGGAATTACCCTCGTTTGGGGCAGACGTGGGACAAAGTCATGTTTAAACTTGGGATCAGCAGTAGATTTGGGGGAACTGTTTACAGCTTCAGATAATCGAGGTTTTAAAACATTATAACTATTTTTAGTTTTCATATTAGCCATGCTTCAGGGATTATTTGGGGAGGGGATGGTTTAGAGGATTATCTATCCCCTTTAAAAAAATAATTATTTCTTGTTGGTATATTCTATCATTGTTGAATTATCTGTGGTTTTAGGATATCTGGGCTTTGGGATTGGAGAATTATCTTTTAATTTTCCCTGATTTTATTTTTGCATCATCTGAATTTTGAGAATGATCCAAGGTTTGGGGGATTATCCGTATCTGCAATTGGGGATGGGAGACTTTTTTTTTTTTAATTTTAGTCTATGGTCATTGGGCTTCTTTTAAATGACAGTTTTATTTTAGAACAGTTTGGGACTTACAGAATGATTGCAGAGATGCTACCGGGTTTCTGTGTCCCCCTCTCCCCGCTCCCCTGACTTTTGTGGGTGATCTGAAATGTGAGGTTTCGGGGTGGATTTTCCAAAGGGCAGGGCTGGATTCTCTGGGGTCTGGGATCGGGGATTTAGCTGGGTTGCAGGTGGAGGATGGGATAATCTGATTTTGGTCAATGATCTGTAGTCTGAGTATTACGAGGGGTTTGCTGTCCCCGAGCGTGGGATTATATCACACAGGCAAGGGATGGGTGCACCTGCCTCCCCGCCCCCGCCCATGCCCCTTCTTTTTGGGTGTCTCAGGGCACCCCTGTCCTGACAGCTGGAGAAGCCAGATGTGGGCTCCAGACCGCGCCCCTCCCCCCGGAGGGGTCCGCCTCCTCTCCTTGGGGGCTTTATGTCTTTCTCTCCCCCACCTGCAGGTCCCGAAGGCTGTAACCTGTTTATCTACCACCTCCCCCAGGAGTTTGGAGACACGGAGCTGACTCAGATGTTCCTGCCCTTCGGCAATATCATCTCCTCCAAGGTGTTTATGGATCGAGCTACCAACCAGAGCAAGTGTTTCGGTGAGTAGCTGTGGGGGCACCCTGCCTGCCCCGACACCCCTCCCTGTCCTGGGCCCCCTCCCTGCCCCGGACCCTGTCCTGCCCCCAGGCACCCCTCCCTGCCCCGGACCCCCTCCCTGTCCTGGGCACCCCTCCCTGCCCCCACCCCTCCCTGTCCCGGCCCCCTTTCCTGCCCCGGGCACCTCTCCCTGTCCCGGATCCCCTCCCTGCCCCGACACCCCTCCCTGCCCCAGGCACCCCTCCCTACCCCACCTCCCGTACCCTGGAACAGGAGATGGAAGGGTTTGGTCAGCCACAGGGCAAAATAATCACAGCCACAAACAGAATGAGCACTTATTAAGCAGCTTCGGATAATCGAGGTTTTAAAACATTATAACTATTTGACACCTGCTGTGTACCAGGCATTGTGTGGGGCACACAGCACTGAACGAGGCTGACAAAAATCCTTCAGGGAGCTCACCGTCTTTTTTGCTGTCTGGTCGAACATTCTCCCATGATGGAAATGTTCTACCTGTGCGCTGTCTGGTACAAGGGCCACGAGCCCCGCGGGACTCTCCTGAGCACTTGAAACGTGGTCCGTGTGACCAAAGAATGGAATCGTACGTTTTTATCTTATGTGAATGAAGTTAGGGTTAGGGGTAGGGGTAGGGGTAGGGGTAGGGTTAGGGGTAGGTGTGAACAACCGCATGCAGCTGTGGCTAATGAACTGGAAGGCAGAGATCTGGGCGGAGGGGATGGAAGTAAACGCAGAGTGTCGCTCAGGAAGTTTTAAATAATATGAGGGAAATGAAACTGCTAGGAAAATAAAGATGGTTGCAGTGGGGACGTGACCCAGCGTGGTCAGGAGGAGGTGACGTTCGAACTGAGACCTGGATGAGGAGAAGCCAGCCGTCGGAGATCTGAGGTTCCAGGCAGAGGGCCCAGCCGTGCAAAGGCCCTGGGGCAGGACCATGCCTGGCTTGTGGGAGGCACAGCGAGGAGGCCTGTGGGGCTGGAGCAGAGGGAGGAGGGGACAGGGCAAGTTGTGCAGGGCCTGTGAGCCATGAGGAGGACTTCCTGCTCCCCAGAGACACAGGAGATTAAGGTTCAGAGAGGCGCTGCAACTTGTTCAAAGTCACACAGCAGGAAAGAGGCAGAAGCTGGATTAGAGCCACTCTGTTTGACCCCCAGACAGGACTCTTAACTGCACACTATCCTATTTGAAGGGTCAGCCCTTGAGTATTTATTAAGTGCCTTCTGTATGTATTCAGTATGTCACCATAAAAGGAGACGATTGTCCCCGTTTACTGAGGGAGGAAAACAATGGTTCGGGGACATGCTTGAGGTCACACGGCAAATGAGGGACCCCCCCCCAACACACAGGTCCGGTCCTCTGTTCCCAGTTTCAGTAAGAAGGAGATTTGTGGAGGAAAGCACCCCTCTCCCTGCTTGCTTTCAACAGTATGATTTCGAGGGGGTCAGATGCTTTCTGTGAGCTCACCTATGTAATAGCCTGGGGCGTGAAGGCCGGGCGCAGTGGCTCACGCCTGTAATCCCAGCACTTGGGAGGCCGAGGCGGGAGGATCACTTGAGGCCAGGAGTTGGAAGCTGCAGTGAGCTACGATAACACCACTGTACTCTACCCAGGGTGACAGAGCGAGACCCCATCTCAAAAGAAAAATATAAATAAGTATGAAAACATCAAACCTTTGCCCCCAGCTCCAAATCTGCCCATGGCTCCCTCGGGCCTGGCGGGGTAGGCGGCACCCACTTCCCACTGTCTCTCCATCCCAGCTCCCATCAGAGCCTGTCACAGAATCCAGGTCCTGCTTCCAAGAGCTTGCCCCAGCCACCTCTCCCCCTTGAGGGCCCTCGAGCTCCTGGCACCTCCAGGTCCCCCAGGAAGCTGATGATGACCACAAGGCTGGGGTGGGAGGCAAGGCTGGAGTGCTTGGAGGTTCAGAGGGGACGAGTTTGGGTGGGTGGGAGCTTAAGGATCTTTAGGAGGGGGGTTGAGGGTGTTTCTCGTGGCCTCAGGGCAGGGGCTGGTGCAGAGAGACTGACGGAGGCAGACCGGGAGACAGAAACAAGAGAAAAGACGGAGAGAGTGAGAGAGAAGAGACTTGAAGACAGACGGACACACACAAAGATAGAGGGAAAAAGAAACCCGAGAGACAAGGACACGCCCAGGGCTAGATGGAGAGACGAGATTCCTGGTGGACAGAGGTCTCAGAGGAGGCAGAATGTTGGGGTGCAGGGCTTGGAGGGAGGCAGGCTTGCCAGGGGAACAAGGGATGGGGAAGTCTCAGCAGAGCTGACCTCAAGGTAAGAAGTGAGCGCCCCGTCCCCTGAGGCATACAAGTCCAGAGGTATCAGAACAAAGCCAGGGCTGCTGTGTGTCCTCTGACAAGCCCCTGCCTGTGCACACACGCACACAAGCCCCAGCCCAGGACCCTGTAAGTCGAGTGGAGGATGCCCCCGCGGTGCCCGGCATCGAGGTCCAACCCGGTCTCCGCAGGCTTCGTGAGCTTTGACAACCCGGCCAGCGCCCAGACCGCCATCCAGGCCATGAACGGCTTCCAGATCGGCATGAAGAGGCTTAAAGTGCAGCTCAAGCGGCCCAAGGATCCGGGACACCCCTACTGACCACGCCCACAGCCGCCCCGAAGCTGTGGGCTTGGCCCAGGTGAGCCGCCAGGCGGCCCCACCCCTGCCCAGGCCCTGCTCTCACCTGGGATCCCTGCCCTCCATTCTCCAAACCCTCCCTGGGTAGGGCGATGCTGCAGGAGGCTCCGAGAAGCCCCCAGGTTGGGTTGGTGGGGGCAGAGCTGGACGAAGACACCTCCTATGCCCCACGGTCGGGGCTGGAACTGAGGGCGGGAGTCGAGTGGGAAGAGGGGAGGCAGGGCAGGAATCCTTCCTGGAGAAGGCTTTGCAGGATGAATAGGAGTTCACCTGAGTGGCCAGGTTTGGTCTAGGCTGGGGGGGCGTGGTTGGGGAGGGGCTTCTTTTCCATCCATGAATCTGTTCTCCCTGCCGGAAAGCCCCAGCCCAGAGGACAATGTTAAATGCCCACCCCAGGCCCTGGGCCCTAAGGTTGGACCCCATAATGCCCAGCTCGGCTTGGAACTCAGGCTGGTGAGTTGGGATGTGGGGACAGTGTCTGGGACCTGGTCCAGTCTGCCCTGACAGTGTCCCATCTCCCCCTCTGCCCCACCGGGCCCCCCATGGGGCCAACCAGCAGGACCCACCCATGGGCTGCTGGAAAGTGGGATGCGTACCCTGCCCACTAGCCCACTATCGTGCAAAAAACCCACACACAGAACAAACCCAAGAGCTGCCCCCACCCCAAGAGAGTATTTGGCCATCAGGGCGAACAGCTTCACCCAAAACAGCTTTGGGGGGGATGAACAGTGCACCTTACCGGGCCATTGTGGAAACTTATAACCCACCCCAAACCTCGATGACTCTCATCTGTAAAATGGGCTCGTGAAAGTCGTCTCCCCAGAGGCTGTAGGAAGGACGCCCACACTCCTGGTGGGGGATGGAGGTGTTTTCACAGCTGAGCCCAGAACCCACCCCCTAAAGAGCTCTGGATAATCCGTTTTGATTTCTTTTTTTCTTTTCTTAAAAATCACCATTGCCACCACCCTCCAAGGGCCTCACCTCAGGTTGGGGTCTGGCACAAGTAGGTGCTCAGTTAGAGGCTGTCGGTCCCTCCCACTCACCCCCGGGTTGGCGGCACACAGACCTGCGTGTGTTTAGCTACCACAGAAGGTGCCTGCGGAAACCGCCAGCCCAAAGCAGACCCTGAGGCCACTGCCTTCGACCCATTCATTCCCTTTTACCTCTCGGCCTGCGCGTCCTTACTGAGCACCTACTATGTGCCAGGCACTGTTGCCTGCGCTTGGGGACCCAGCCGTGAATGAATGCAAATGGGGTCGGGGTAGGGGAAGAGACAGAAACTTAGTTTAAATATTTGTCCCCAAGTGCCGAGGACGCAGGCTCAGCGGCGACACCGTTAAGTCCCCTCAAAGCTTCTGAACCCCGGGATTCTTGCTCTCTGGAAAAGACGGGGGTGCCAGAGCCCAGCCTGGCCGGGGCGAGGGGGGTGCAGGAGGGCGGGGAGGTGGTGTCCTCCGCCTGTGTGCCCTGCCAACCTCGTTCCCTAACGCCCGTCCCCTTCTCCCCCAGGTGAGGGACCTTCCCATCCCAGGAGGGTCTCCCGCTTCCAACCGATCAAGGACTTTTCCATAAATTACAACCGCGGTTTGGACACCAGCCCTCCCCTCCCGCCCCCTAACCCCGTGCTACCCTCCCCTCCAAAATGTGAAGCGCCACCCACCCCGAAGGCCACCTCGAGGAGGGAGGGGGCTCCTGCCTCGGGGGCAGAGGGGCTCACACCCTACCCCGTGTGCCCTCTGGGGACGTCTCCTTGCTCCGGCCCTGCCCCAGCGCGGTGGCTTCCCTGAACTGAATGGCAACTTTTCCTATATATATATATATATGCGTATATATATAGAGCTAGAGACAGTATATATATATTTTTGAGTATGGAAATCGTGGGACCAAACTTTGCCGACTTCCTCCCATCCGAGAGAGGGTGACCCTGGGCCGGTCGCTGGGCAGGGACGAAGGAAGGGCTGAGGCTGGTACCCGGCAACCTCCCTGCTGGCACATCAGACCGGGAATTCTCCAACACGATATACCTCCAGGACGCTGGCCACCCCCCTACACCGATTCCTGAGGGGCTTTGGGCTCAGCCGGTTTGAGTGTCCCTGGTCCCAGCTGCAGCTTCTGGAAACCACCCCCAGGTCCCCAGGGCCTCCCTGGATGCAGGCACAAAAGAGACCCTCTGGCTTCCCCAAGCCCCTCCCTGTCCCCTGTCCCTCCTCAGTCATAGCCTTACTCATGTGACCAATAGCCCTTAGCTTTCCGTCGGGGGCAGACAGGGTCGGGGGGAGCACCCCAGCCCTCCACGCCCCCTCCCAAGGGCAGGCAGCCATCGTCCCTGCCTTCAAATCACCAGCCTCGAATTTAAGGTCTTGCGACCAAGATCGCCAAGCGCGTTGGACAAGTCTGACCTGGACTGGCCGAGCACCCTTTATCGGAGACAGTGAACTCGATAGTGACCTTCATACCTCTGCAGAGATTTTTTTTTTTCTTTTGGTCTTTCTGAGCAGGTACAAACAAAAAAAGAGAAGAAAAGAAAATGGGGGGGGGGAATCAAACCACAGTGGATTCTTGTTTCCTAGTTGGGAATGGGGTGGGGTGGGGGGGTTTTGTGGGGTGCCTCTGTAAAGCGACCCGATCCACGACACACCCACGTCGAAGCACAGAGTCGGATTCTTGCGGATGTCCAGAGGGGCCTCCTGCCCAGGGACGCCCCGGATAACTTAATAAGCTCAAAAAAAATTTTTTTTAAAGAAAAAAAAAACAGCCTTCCCTTTTGTTTCTACCAAAATGTGTTGACTGACCTGGAAAAATAAAACAAAAACAAACAATCCAAAAAAAAAAAAAAAAACCGAAAAAAGGGAAAAAAAAATAGGAAAAAAAAAACCAAAAAAAAAGGAAAAGGAAAAAAAAAACCTTCCGACCAATCGTTTCGAGATTCCAGAGTTTGATGATTGTTCCAAGACACTTGGATCACGTGCCTGTGTCCCGTGCGTCTACGTGTGCAAGCGTGTGCCAGGGGCCCTCGTGGGGGTCGCCCCCGTGTCCCCGCGGGCCCTCGTGGGGGTGCGTGGCCGTGTGCAGTTGCGCGTGTCCCCGTGGTCCGTGTTTACCGGCTGTAAATACCATTTTTATACTTCACCTCGAAGACCTGCGTGATTTGTATGACGTACTTTATTTCTGCTACGAGTAATTCTTGAAGTTTCCACTTGCAAACTGACTTTTTGAATAAACCGACACACACACACACACACACACACACACACACACACACACACACACACACAGAGAAAAGAAAGAAAAGCAAAGAACTTGGAACTTTGAGTTGACTTGGTTTGAGTTTTGTGTCCAAGAAGATTTCCCGAGGCTGGAAAGGTTCCTTGTCACTGTTGCGTGTTTTCAGGTGAGAAGCAGCGTCGTCTTAACGTCCAAAACGCCTCTCTTTGGTCTGAAAAAAAAAGAACTAAAAATTTATTTAATAAAAGTTTTACTTGCTAAAGGGCTGAGTCTTCCCTTATCTCCTTCACTAGTCGATAAAGAACAGGTGTATCGGGCACCTGGGCTGGAGAGAAATTCAGATTTAGGGGTAGGGGACGCAGGAGAGGCTATTCCAAGAAGGAAGGTCTACAGTTCTGGTATCTGGGATCTGTCTGGTTAATCCAGAAGTTGAAAACAGGAAGTGTTTTTTTTTCTCAAGAAGAGAAAAAACATGAATGTATTTTTCTCCTACATTCATGTATTCATTCAACAAATGTTTATTGAACACCTACTGCGCTGGCCACTAGGGACACGGCAGTGACTGAGAAGGCTCTGTCTCTGCCCTCATGGAGACAGCCCAGTGCAGGACAGAGATAGCATGCAATAATGGCACAATTTTGAAAAATGGAAGGAAAATTCACATCATGTAGAATTTACCATTTTAGCCATTTACAAGTGACTTTGGTGCATTAATGATGTCGTGCAACTATCACTTTTACCTAATGCCAGAACATTCTCATCACCCCAAAAGGAAGCCCCATTCCCATCAGCAGTCACTCCCCACGCCATCCCCAGCCCCTGACAACCACGAATCCATGTCCCGTCTCTGTGGATCTGCCTGTTCTGGACATAAATGGAGTCTCACACTGTGTGTCCCTCTGTCTGGTGTCTGTCACTGAGCACGATGTCCTCAAGGTCCCTCCACGCTGTGGCCTGTGTCAGAGCCTCGTCCCTTTTCCTGGCTGAGTGATGTTCAATTTCGTGGATGGTCCACGTGGTGTGTGTCTGCTCATCCGTTGGTGCACACGTGGGCTGTTTCCACCTCCTGGCGATTATGAGTCACACTGCTGTGACCATGTGTGTGCACGTTTTTACGTGGATGTGTATTTTCATTTCCTTGGGGCATAGACCTTGGCGTGGAATTTCTGGGTCCAGTGGTGACTGCACATTTAACCGTAAGGAACTGCCTGACTCTTCCACAGCGACTGCACCCATTTCGAATTCCCACCCACCATCCACGAGGGTTCAGATTTGCCTACACCCTCGCCAATGCTTGTTAGACAATAGATGTTTTTTTAGAGTTGTGAGTTGTGGGGTTGGGTCTTGCTACATTGCCCAGTCTGATCTCGAACTCCTGGGCTCCAGCAATCCTCCTGCCTTGGCCTCCAGAGTGGCTGGAATTACAGGCGTGAGCCACCGCGCCCAGCTCTAAGTGATTGTTAATTGAAATGTTGCAGGAGACAGTCTCCAATTGGGCCTGTCAAGGACACTGGGGTAGGTGTCCCTGGGGAGGTGAGGCTTTAAAGCTAAGGACAAACTTGCCAGGGAAGAAAGGTGGGACACCGGGCAGCCAGAGGGAATGGTTTGTGCCGAGGCTTCACACGGAAGGGGTGGCAGGCGGGAAACAAGGCCAGAGCTGCCGTCAGAAGCCGGACCCCACAGGGTGGGGTGGGTGGGGCAGGCAGGAGACAGGGGGTGATGGTCAGCTGGGAAGAGGAGCCTTCCCTCAGATGGCGTTTCAGGGTTTTGGCTAATGAATGGGGAGGGTGGATGTGGCTTTGGCCGGGGGTGGCGGGCGGAAACATGCCTGCAGCCCCCTGCCCACCTTAGGGGAGGCCTCAAAGTCCCTCCAAAAAATAAAATCCTGAGACCCAGGGCAGGGGACGCTATACTCCGGGAGAGGGCCTGGGCTGGGGGGTGAACAGGTGGAGACGGCCACACCCAAGCGCAGCCTTTCAGAATTGATGCTGAACCGGTTACTTGATATCCTGCCCGGCACATGATACAGATAACTCCTCTCTTTGTACGGTTGGGGAAACTGAGGCTCAGAGACATGAAGAGCCTTGTTCCGGCACCCACAGAGCGAACAAGGCCATGCTGGGCTGAAAGCTGGAAAAAATGGATCAGAATCTGCCTGGAAGGGTTTTCTAGCTGGAAGGAACAGCATAGGCAAAGGCTCAGAGGCTTGAGACCTTGCAGCAGTTTGAGAAACGACCAGCAAAGATGGCAGCGCTGGGTGAGGAGGAGGATGCAGAGGTGAGTAGCGGTTGGATCATGGAGGCTTTTGTTATTAAGTACCTACTATGTGCTGGATCTGGTCTGTGCTCTCCCAAGGCCACAGTCTACGGGGAATGTGGACCAAAACCAGAAAGAACCACATGCCCTCAAGAAAGAATAATTCCAGAACGTGCTGAGGGTTGTAATCTAAATGAGATTAGGCAAATTTAGGCACTGTGGTTTGGGCAATAGGGAGCTATAGAAGGTTTTGAGCAGGGGGAGAGACTCGGTCAGATTCAGGTGTCAGGGTATCTGGGGTGACTCCATGCTGCTGGCAGTGTATAAACTGGGTCTCTCAGAGGAGAATTTGGCAGGATAATATTTCTACCTAGCATTTATTAAGCACTTACTGTTTGCCAAGCATCGTTTCCAGTCTGTGTTGTCCAATGCGGCAGCCACTAGGCTCATGTGGCTATTTAAATGTAAACCCATTTAAATGAAATCGTAAATTTCATTCCTCAGTGGCACTAAGCCGCATGTCCAGGGCTCAGCCGCGCCACTCGTCCGACGCTGCAGGAAGTCCGATCATACAGCAGTGGTCCAAGCATTTTAAATGACTCAACTCACTTAACCTGTGCCAAGCCCCTGAAGTATGTTCTATTAATTTCCCCACTTACGAATTAGTAAACTGAGGCCCAGAGAAGTATGTACACACATATATAGTATATGTGTCTATGATTGTAAGAATGACGGGAAAAGAATAGAAATATATTCACCAAAATGTTGTCTGGGTGGCCTCAGGGAAGTCAGGATAAAGCACAGTTGAGTCTTAGGTGCAATTATATAGGAAATTAATAGTTTATTTGTAATCCTAACATTATTTACTATATATTTAAAGATATATTTGTTAATGATATTTCTTTCCTTCCTTCCTTCCTTCCTTCCTTCCTTCCTTCCTTCCTTCCTTCCTTCCTTCCTTCCTTTCTTCCTTCCCTTCTTCCTTCCTTCCTTCCTTCCCCTCCAGGGCAGGCTACCCTGTAAAACACTAAGGCTCGTTATAAAGTGGTAGTGACTAAAACAGCGTGTCGCCAATGCCCGCTGGTTTTATTTATTTTTCTGTCCCCTGGAGCCCAGCCCACGGCGGCTGCTCACTGAACGTACTAAGGCACAGTGGCTGAGTCTAGAGCCAGACTGCCCGGGTTTGAATCTTGGCTGTGACATTTATCGGCCGTGTGACCTTGGACTAGTAGATGAATAGATGTGGGGATGGGTTTCCCCTCTGGAACGTCAGGCTAAGCAGGGACACGAGGGGTTCGTATTTATAAAGCCCTCCCTGGTCCGGAGGAAGCGCCGCAGGAGGGTCAACCGTGGGAAATTCGCTTTCCTTGCTCGTTAGTATAGAGGTGAGTGAAGAAAAGCAAAGCAAAGCAAAGAGAAGAAAAGAAAAAAAAGGGAAAAGAAGAGAGAGAGAAAGGAAGGAAGGAGAGAGGGAGAGGAAGAGAGAGAAAGAAAGAGAAAAAGAGAAAGAAGAAAGAAAGAGAAAGAAAGAAGAAAGAAAGAAAGAAGAAAGAAAGAAAAAGAAAGAAAGAAAGAAAAGAAAGAAAGAAAGAAAGAAAGAAAGAAAGAAAGAAAGAAAGAAAGAAAGAAAGAAAGAAAGAAAGAAAGAAAGAAAGAAAGAAAGAAGAAAGAAAGGAAAGAAAGAAAGAAAGAAGAAAGAAAGAAAGAAGTCACTTT
>CAUYRT010024703.1:0-42730 GCA_963574885.1 Lepilemur ruficaudatus
CTGTAGTCCCAGCTACTTGAGAGGCTGAGGCAGAAGGATCACTTGAGCCCAGGAGTTTGAGGTTGCTGTGAGCTAGGCTAATGCCACGGCACTCTAGCCCGGGCAACAAAGTGAGACTCTGTCTCAAAAAAAAAAAAAAAAAATAGCTAGTTTAGTTTTGTACAGTATTTTAACTGTTCTGGCAAGAATGAAATCTATATGAATGTATAAGCTATAATACACAAATTGCACAATTTCAATGATTTCATATACAAGTATGCACAAGGCTATGAGCATATCCAGAACTATACACACAATAAGAAAAAACCTGAGAAGACCCTAAGCTCTCATCTTTAGTTAAGGAAATCTCTGTTGAGTCATTAGCTGACTATGAAAATAACCAAGCAGACTTCAATAGCTTTGACATGACAAAGAATATAGACTTACAGAATTAATTCAGAAAAGTCACTAAACAAACAGCTACTATTACTACCAAAAAAAAAAAAAAAAGGCAACAGCAATAAACCCTGAGGAAGGAGGAGAATTTGATTTCCAAAATTGCCATATGACACTGTTTAAAATATCCAGTATTCAAAAAAGTTATGAAAAATTCCAAAAAAGAAGAAAATATGCCCCCCCCCATATACAAGAGAAAAAGCAATCAATAGAAACTGTCCTTGAGGCAGCCCAGAAGTTGGACTTACTAGACAAAGACTTAAATGATCTATTTTAAATATGTTCAAAGAAATAAAGGAAGCTATGTCTAAAGAACTAAAGGAAAGTAGAATGATGTTTTACCAAATAGAGAATATCAATAAATAAATTGAAATTATAAAAAAAGAACCAAAAAGAAATTCTGAAGTTTAAAATTACAGTAACTTAAAAATTCATCAGAGGAACTCTACAACAGATTTGAGTAGGCAGAAAAATCAGCAAATTTGAAGATAGGTCAACATACATTATCCAGTCTGAGGAATAGAAGGATAAAGAATGAAGAAAGAGGAACAAAACCCCAAAGACCTGTAAAACACCATCAAGCATACAAAGGTATAATGGGAGTTCTAGAAGGAGAGGAGAGAGAGAAAGGAGCAGAAATAATGGCTAAACACTTCCAAAACTTGATGAAAAACATTAATGTACATCCAAGAAGCTGAATGAACTACATGTAGGATAAACTCAAAGAGATTCACACCTATACCCATCACAGTAATATTTTCTAAAGATCAAGAAAAGGAAGAATCTTAAAAGCAGCAAGAGAGTAGTGACTCATCAAATATAAGGAATAATAACAATTTTTATTAGAAACAATGAAGGCCAGAAAACAGTGAGACAACATATTCAAAATGCTAAGAGAAAAAGAGGTGCCAATGAAGAATCCATATCAGGCAAAACTACCTTTTATAAGATGAAGACATATTTAAGACATCCCCAGATAAACAAAAACTGAGACAGTATTAACATATTTTTTGTTTGCAACACTTTTTTCCTCCTGTGTGATTTAAAGGACAACTGCATAAAGCAAAAATTACAAATCTATGTTGATGGACACACAGGATATAAAGATGTAGTTTTTATGACAACAACAGTGCAAAGGAATTTTATAGAAATGACTATTTTATATACTATTAAAATTAAGTTGTATTAATCCAAACTAGACAACTTTAAATTAAGATGTTAATTGTAATCCCCAGGGCAGCCACTAAAGAAACTAACACAAAAATATGTAGTAAAGGAAATGACAAGGAAATTAGAATGGTACATAAACAATATTTAACACAAAAGAAGGCAGAAATGGAGAAATAGTGGAACAGAAAGACATGAGATACATAGAAAACAACTAGAAAATTCCAGATGTAAAACCTAGCTTACAAATTATAATAAATGTAAAAGGAATAAATAAGCCAATCAAAAGGCAATGATTGGCAGAATAAATTTTAAAAATCATGATTCAACTATATACTGCCTACTAGAGACATACTTTAGATTCAGAGACATGAAAGGTTGAAAAGATATATCATACAACTGTAGTCAAAAGAGAGCTGGAGTGGCTATACTAATATCAGACAAACTAGATTTGAAGACAAAAGTTATTACTGGAGATAAAGAAGGATATTTTATAAGAACAAAAGAGTCACTTCATCACATCAACAATGAAAGCATATATGTATCTAACAGAGCCCCAAAATATATGAAGCAAAAACTGACAGAATTGAAGAGAGAAATAGACAGTTCAATAATAATAATTGGAAACTTCAACAATATCACTTCCAATAATGGATAGAACCAGGCAGAAGATCAACAAATAAATAAAACAGTTAAACAACACTATAAATCAACTAGACCTAATAGACACCTATAGAAAATTCCACCCAACTACAACAGAATAAATATTTTTCTCAAGTGCACATGGAACATTCTCTATGACAGGTCATATATTAGGCCATAAAGCAAGTCTCAGTAAATTTAAAAGGATTTAAATAAGACAAAGTGTATTCCTGAACCACAATGAAATGAAATTAGAAATAAAAAACAGAAAGAAATTTGGAAAATTCACAAATACGTAGAAATTAAACAACACATTCCCAATAAGCAAGGGGTCTATGAATTAAAAAATTGTAAGAGAAATAAGAAAACATTTTGAAATAAATGAAAATGAAAACAAACACATCAAAACTTACAGAATGCAACAAAAGCAGTCAGGCACTTATGCTCTCTCTGCATTGTTTGAAATTTGTAAGAATGCACTCAAGTGCTATAATTTCAAGTTTCTGATTGTCTTGTCAATTTCTTCATTTAACAGAGTCCCAGAAACCCAGAAAAGTTGAATAATTTTCCCACAGTTAGCGGAGACTTGGTTAAACCCTGCTACTCAGTGGAGACTCAGTAAAACCCAGGAATTCCAAATCCCTTCATTATTTGTGGGACCCATCAAACATCCTTTCACACTTCTCAGCAACTAATCTTTTCTTCACTGCCACAGACTGCAGTTATTTGCATGTTTATTTTATCTAATCCACCAGACTATTAGCTCATAAAGTGTGATGACTTCCTTGTATTTCTCAGGGGGCATTAGCACGGTGTTTTGAGTAGTATTTCTGAAAACCCGTGTTGGGCTCCCATTATATCATAAGCATTGGCTAGGTGGTAGAGATACAAAGTGAATAAGGCATGGTCTCTACCATTGAGGAGGTTGGTCACAGTTCAGTAGGCGCTCAATAAATTCTTCACTGATTAAATAAGTGGATTATGAAACCTACAACTGAACAGTCCCACCTACCTAACAGCACTTGAGCTATTTACTGAAATACTCTAAAACAGCATGTTAAAAAGCTCAGCGTGAAGGAAGAGCTAACCAGACACCAACTTCTCCAATGATGTATTAAAACCGCTAATGACCATCCCAAAATTCACACTTTTCAGACCAAAAAGCCTAAAATAAGGACCAAGTAAAGCTTTTACCATACAGACAAGTGTTTTCCACCAACACATGAGATCATGTGCTTCCAAGTGAGCAGGTCCTAGGGGACACTCTCTGCATTTTGAAGCAGTAAACTTAAAAGAGATTTGTTTTTAAAATATGGACAGCAGCAACAAGGAAACACATCTCTAGTTTAGAAGGTAAATTCAGTTATGGGTGCAGTGCTAAAATGCACAAATGGGAAGAAACCGGTAAGACACAGATTGCACAGCAGACTGGATTGATCAGGCCTGGGCCTTTCCAAAGAGCAGTGGGACCTGGGCCTTTCCTAGCTCTGACGCCACTACACATACTCAAGTTCTGGTAGGAAGGATTGTGCCTTGCCTCCGGGGAGCTGGGAAAATTGTTTTTATTCTCCATGGGCGGTGAGTTTAGTTCTGCTGGAAAATGTAGCTCTCGAAGACCCTGCACATTTGCTTTTGGAGTTACTCTATCTGTTGATGTTTGAAGATCTCTTTCCCTAAGCAAGAAGAAAAGCCCAGTGGCAAAGAATGAAGGCTAGACAGACTAGAGAAGAGTTCATGGGCGACAGGAGGTTTCAGAAAGGGACCTAGAATCAGCGAGTCATGGAGACACAGGGACTAACGAAGCCTTTTCATTACCAAATTGGTGATGGCCCAAGTCACTGAATTCAAATTTTTTTAAAATCTTAACTTAGCATGTACTTGTTAATGAACAGTTGGTGACTGTTTGAATCAGTATTAGATAGGTTATGCTGCCATTTTAAAAACTCAAATATCTATTGTAGTGGTTTATGATAATAAAGTTTTATATTTTGTTCATGGAACATGTCTCTCACAGGTCAGCAGAAAGAAACCTCTGCCCACTGTAGTTGCTCAGAGGCCCATGGAGCTGCCACCACCTCAAACCCTGCCGGTCACCATAGGTCACCATTGTCAGAGGAAAGCTTGCTCTGGAAAGTCTCTTTCTTGCCGTCACTTGATCTGGCCCCAAGGTACACACATTAGCTCCACTCACAACCCATATGACAGAACTAGTTGCATGCCTCCGCCCAACTTCACAGGGGCAGGAAGTGCAATCCTCCCATGTACCAGAAAGATCTAGTGAACATCATCAATGACTTTGATTATCACTATGATCAGTGATTATAGTGATAATCAAAGCAAAATAGAAATTCTGGCAGCTTTAGTAAACCTCTTCCTGCACACCACCAAACCTTCAGCAATAAATGTTTAAATTTCTACTATGTACCAGGCTCTACATCACCATACTCCAGATATTTATCCCATTATTTTGTGGTTCTGCCCTATCTCATCATTTCCAGCCCATCATTTATCGACTAGCAGGCAATTTGAAATCATAACTTCTGTGTCTCCATTGATTGCAGAAACCACCGTTTGCCTAAGCTGTGACTGCGTAATCAGTTCAACTGCAAATTGCAGGTGGAGTAATTTCAGAACAGGTTCTGCTACAATAGAATATTGGATTTAATATGATTCAAAGTTTAATGCCTATAAAGACAGGGTTACAAACTCAAATGCCTTCAGGGGACAGACAGGTAACATAACTGCATGAAGAGGCCAGTTGTAAGAGTCCAAGGATCGTGGGGGCCAACCTGAACTGGGGAGGACGTGGCCTGTCTAAACAATGCAGAGTTTTTTCTCTGGATTCTTATGTCAAATCTTGGTTTTTGAATTTTGGCCAAAAAAAAATCTGTCTTTTAAAATTATACTTTATGAACCAAATAAAGCATATCATAAGCAAAATTTCAGCTGCAGGCTACCAATTTGCACCCTCTGCTGAAAAGGTTTGGATTATTAACATACATCCCACAAGGCTGATTATTTCCTGCCAGGCACCATGCTCACGTTTTAGGTAGCTGCTGGGTTAGGAATGGAAGGTGGATAGACGCCCCAGGCTCGGCGAGAGCTCGTGGTGTTAGGATTGGGTTACAGGAAGAAATAAGTAGAGAGTGCGTGAGGCTTTCCTTGATGCACTAACAAGCCTCCTATAGAAATATCATTCTAACAAATTTTAAGGATACTTTTTAGGAATAGCTATTATGTCCTTTTAAACACAGGGAAAATTGAAATGCACATGCACATAAACTATGGCACCCAGTTACAGGTAATACAGGGCCTATCATTAAATTTGAGAATTACTAAATCTCACTGTGGTAAATTTTAGTCTCATCCAATGGACTTCCTCGAGTTTTAGCCTCAGCTCCGAGCTCCTTCTCAGAATATATGTGAGTAGAGCTTAGTGGTTTCAGAACATTGACTATGGAGCCAAATCCACCCTTCAGCAACGGTGTGATCTCAGGCAAGTTACTTCTCTCTGCTTCAATTTCCTTATCATAAAAATGCGGATCATAATAGTATCTTCCCCTTCGATCCTTGCTATAAGGATAAATGAGTCAATAATGCCTGTAAAGTGCTTAGAATCTTAACTGGCGCAAAGTAAATATTCAGTAAAAGTATTTTAAATTAGTTTCTTAACACTTTCTTCTTAACTAGGAAAAGTCCCTGCAGTGTTACTCTTTGCTGGAAAGAAAATATTTTCATTCTCTTCCCAACAAACTCTGTCCTTGACCACTATTCTTTGAATATCATTCAAAGTCTTTCAAAATAGAGGAAGGTCTGTACAGCTGCAATAACATCTCCCCAGGATGGTCTTTCTTGTCTTGGGACTTTCATTTCCATGTCACAACATGGTTCTGGCCAGTACTTCTTAGAGAGCCCAAATCTTGCTCCTTTTTCCCACACCCTGCCCCTTAAACTCCCATCCCACACCCTGCCCCTCCACAGACACTTCAGAATCTACTTGAGCACCATAGATGAATCATTTAACAAAGTAAACAATAATTTCTTCACAAGGGGACTCCTAGGGAATCTGTGGTGTTTTGACCATCTGTAGCCATGGAAACAACAGATGAAGCGTATGGGTCATTGGAATGCTTTTAACTCATGCTTCCTGTGGCAGAGACTACTAATTGCTTCTCAGTAGCCTTTCTCCTCTTCTTTTTTAGAAAGTTTTAGCAGAGCACATTGCTGCCCTACTAAAACATTTCCCTTGTAGTTTAATGTTGCTGTGTGAAAGATTTGGCCAAAGACATGTAAGCAGGAAGGAGGCGTGTGCCTTCCAGGAATGCTTCTTAAAGGGACAGTACCAACATTTCCTTCAACCTTTCCTCTATCATGGTACCCTGAATGCAGATATAATGGCTGGAGCACAGCAGCTATTTTCGACTATGAGGTTTAAATAATAGAAGGTATGAATGTATCTGTTAAAAAAAAATTAGCAATTCTCAAAGTGTAGGTGAAAGACATGTAGATGACAAAAGCTTTGTTTAGAAGGCCCCCAGGATCTTCCCTTTTCCAATCACTTATCTGTATGAAGCCTAGAATTTTCCTCTTATACTTCAACCAAAACAATATGTGCGTTGCAACAGATTGCATGCAGTAGCAGATATGACATTCAAATTGTCTTCTATTAAACCAGATAGTGTATTTATAAAAACGTAAACTAATGCTACTCATCTCACTAATTTTTTTTGTTTTAGAAAATGTAATTATTTTTCACAAATCTGTATTGTTAACATGTAATAGGTTTATAATTGTTATTTTTAAATGAATTAAATAAATATGTTAAAAATTGTTCAGTTTTAATTTCTAATATGGTAACTCACATAAAGAAATGTTCTTTGGGGGCCTCAATAATTTTTAAGGGTGCAAAAAGATCCTAAGACCAAAAAGCTTGAAGTCTGGTCTAGGGAGGTGAGCTACAAAGAACCTGAGTTAGTGTCAACTTCTTTCATGTGAGCAAAATTTAAACTTCTATTATGTGTAAGCCACTATCATTGCAGGTATTTCTGTTATATAAAGCCAAACTAATTTTTTTTAACAGATACATTCATATTTTCTATTATTTGAGTTGAGACCATGGCTAAGAACACAGCAAAGCAATGAAAGCTGAAGATGTTTTCTGAAACTCCCTCGGTTGAGAGCACTGGTTTAAACAAGACAGTGTGAGGCACGTAATCCTGGATGTTTTTAATGCCTGGAATGTCACAAATGTCCAAATGTAGGTTTGGCAGAAGCTCTGCACCCAGTTAGTCCTTCCTGACTCCACGTCTAGTTTTAAGGGAACAGAACTGGCTCCGGTAGCCTGGTATTGGAGTAGCCAGGGTGGGAATAGGGAGGAGATTCCTTTGTGTCTGAGGACCAGGCTTTGTCACACGGCTGCCGGGATGCCCTTGGCAGGGAGCCTAAGATGGGGCCGGGCAGGGTGGAGCAGAGGCTGTGCCACTGGGCAAGCTGCCCTCAGTCTCCAAGGCACCTCCTCTGTGTTTCCTGCCTTCACAAAAGACACACAGGAACCCGGCAGCTGATCACTGCCAGGAAATAAGGGACACAGACTTTAGGGCTGTGGGAAAGGGGGACGTGGAGCTTTCTCCCATTCTGAGCACAAGCCCAAAGAGAATTTGGAGGAAAGAATAGCGAAAGCTTCCTATGAGGTGAAACCCACTTTCTGCAACAAAAAGAAGAGGCTCGGGTCTGCCCTATAAAGCGCACACGATGCCCTTTTATAACAGAAGACCCGAGCAGTGGGCTGGACTTGTTGCAGTTCACAGAGCTTCAGCTGATCATTTCTGAAATTAAATATTCTGCTAGAACTTAAACCTGGTTTTTGCTGAACACTCAGTAGAGGTGGAGCAGAATTTTTCCCGCGTTTGCAAGTCTGTTTTAAATCATAACTCTCTTGAGAATAATGTAGCAAATTTGCTTTCTTTTAAGGCCCACCTTAAAATACACGAAACCACTGCATTTTCTTCCGGTCTAGATTTACTTCTCTTTCTTTATGTTGTAAAGAGATGACTACTGTCTGCACCTCTGTGCGTCCAGCAACTCTCACAGCAGGATGCTGGGATAGGGCTGGAAATGTCCTTCTCTGTATGGTCTGTTTGTCTTCAGCAAAAAGAGTCATCATTCTTCCATGGAGACACATTTTGTGACGTCCTTCAGTAAGTCTACTGGCCACAAGCAAATTATTTGGAAGAAATTGTTTAAATTGCAAAATGGCAGGAGTTAAATATCCAAGTTTAATTAAGAGATTTTTTTTTCCCTCCAGGGGATATAGTAACAGAAAAAGTATATCAGTGGGAAGGTGTCTGAAGTGTTTGGTTATGAGAATATGCCTTGAAAATATATTTAAACGATTATTTTTTTCTCTAGCTCCCCCATAAAGAAGCTTCTTTGTTCCAACTGAAATGAAGCCAACCCACAAGGGCTGTGAAATGCATCATGGAAGTGTCTCTGAAAGACTACACCAGAGAGACCTGTCCTTGTCCAAGTTGGGTGCATTCTACCAGGGTGTGCAGAGCCCCAAACTGGGGGGCCCACCTCCTCATTCTTCTGCAGCCTCTGAGCTCTCAGATGGTGATGTTGGCTGTGCTGGGTTACACAGGTTGCTAACCATGCATCTCCCAACGGGTCTCTGGAACGTCCAGGACATGGATGTGGTGGATGGCAAAGACAAAGTGTTTGCTCTGTGTGTGTGTGTGTGTGTGTGTGTGTGTGTGTGTGTGTGTGTGTGTGTTCGTTCCTGCATTGTGCAGTGGATTGGAGAAGAAGGACTCCTGGGTTAAATAAGGACAAGTCATTTCTCAGCCATACCCTTTGGAAAGAACTTCAAAATAAGTGCCCAGCATATAGTGGGCTCTCAGAATTATTAAATAAGGGAGGGAAAAGATCATAGTAATAATGGCTGCAATGCAAAAGGAAACCCAGGTGTTACCTCTTATAAATGAGGAAATATAAGCCCAGAAATGTTCAATGGCTTGCCCAAAGCCACACAACTAGTTAGTGGTGGCAGAGGCAGCCTAGAGCCAAATTCTCATGGCTCATAGTGAGTGCTTATTTCCCTATACCACATCACCAAAGTTAGCCAGTAAACAATAAAACGAACCTGTGACAGCATTTTGAACACACTTTCTGTGTCCCTGTAGCATTTACCCTCATTTATTAAAATTATCTATTGATCTATGTCCTCCACTAAATTGTGTGCTCCTTAAAATAGGAACTCAGTATAATTCATCTTTGCTTCCCCTGTGCCTAAACCAATGCCTTACATGTAGTGGGCACTTAAGAAGAAAATTTATATTTAGTTTGAATTTGTCCTGACCATCCTTATAGCAAGCTATACTCTGGGAAGATCTATTAGTCAGGGTCAGGCGAAGGAAACGGAAACCATCCTACATCTTTACAGGGAATATTTAACGCAGGGAATCAGCTACACAGTATGGAAGAGCGGGGAGGACGCACAGGGGCGGTGAGGCACCTCAGAGAGTGTTAACAACAGGAAGGGGGTGACTGGGAGGAGGTGGTGTTACTGGAGGTGTCTGATGGGAACTATTGCCCTGGAGGAAATGTTTATCCTGCAGGAACTGGAGCCACAGGGGAGATGGCCCAATTTCCTGCTCCCACAAGAACGGAGAGTGGGTGACACCTGGCTCTACCCTCCCACTTGCCCTCCCTTATCAGTAATGGGAAAGGGGAAGGGGAGGTGGCCCCTGACAGTGTGCTTGGCATGTCATTTGCCACTAACATAATCGAGGTCCCTGAAGATCATCACTTCCCTTTGTGCTAATTCAATATTCACCAAGTAGCCCTCACCTCTCATACCTTAATCCTGTTTCCATGTAGTTAGCTCAACCAAAGGGGCGAAGAGACTTTCTTTTTAATAGCTGGTCAACTGATCCATAGGGCAGGGGAAAATGTCAATCAAAGCAACTTAATTTTGTTAGTTCAGCAGCTTCACTTGCTTTTCCCTCATTAAGAATGAGGGACTTAAAACTTTTTTGAGTGATAGAAGTAAAGCATGTGTTCCAGCACTGCCGTGTGCAACCTAGGTGTCACCGAGAGAAGGTGGGCCTGCGCGGCCCCCCAGGGAGAGTCATGGGGTGGCGTGCATTGTTTTACAAGTTCCACATTGGGGTCATCTTTCACATCTACATCTTTCTCTCCTCCTTTTCAAAGAAAAAGATAGAAATAGATTTTGGCCCAGAGAAAGAAAATAAGATATCCTGGCCTAGACTTAGGAAAAATATAAAGAAAAAAAGGAGAGAGAACTAAGGGTCCTTCTTGCTGAGATCCTACCTCCTGCTGTCTTCAGCAGTCCTGGCCTCATCCCCGAGAATGAGCTTCCAGAGAAAGAATCCCAGAGCAACTCCCCTTGCTGCTGGACTCTCAGATATGTGCACAGTTAATTTGTTGATCTCAACGGTTGCAGCAGAAGCTGACACATATTGATGTTTGGAAAAAAAGCTACAGGCCAGATAAAATTGAGATTAAACCAGAGCAGCTCTGTGGGCCAAAGGTGCCCCTTTTCCCCAAGTCTGCCTGACAAACACACTGCATCAGTGCATGTGAGATGCTATCAGGGAATTATTGCTGGTGTTCTTAGGAATAACACTGGAGAAGGAGGATAGGCCTGATTTTAAGAAATGCATGCAGAAGTATGTAAGGGTGAAGTGTTGGTCATATTTGCAATTTATTTGCAAATGATTCAGCAAAAATATCATATATGTGCATATATATGTATATCTATACACATACAAAAATAGGTGGTTAAGCATTATGAAAAATGTTAATAATTAGTAAATCTAGGAGGTGAGTATAAGGATGTTCTGTTCTTTCAAAGTTTTTTATATTTGAAATTTTTCATAATAAAAATCAGGAAAAAATAACTACAGTCCACTTGGCAATTATAGTTTTATCATCAACTGTTAGTATGGACTTATTACATAAGCCTACATCTCTTGAATTTGGTACACTTGAACCAATCAGCTAGAGTCTTAGTGAGATAAAGAATTAACTTTTTAAATCTGATAAGCTTGAATGATAAAATCTTTGACTAGAGTTGGCCATGATGAAGCAAGTATTAAGACGCTCCAAAATACCGTGACATTCCAACTACTCTAATATAAATGCCCGTTATACTGCCTTTGACATAGGGCAGTGTTCTCAGCTGTTCATTCGTTCATTTGTCCTTTAAGCACCTGCCATGAGCCCTAGGAATGGGGGATGGGCACAGTCTACTCTCAAGGAGCTTCTGGACCACGGAGGAGATGAACATGGGAACGAATGTGGGCAGTGCCACCAGAGCAAAGGTTCAAGGGAGCACAAGGACACGAGGAAAGACAAAGGAAGCAGCAGCCACCTCACTTGGCCATCAGTGGAGGGCCAGCAGACTGGACTCAGAAAGGGAGCGTATCAGTCATGATCCTGGCAAGGAAGACACGGCAGGCTTAAGAGGCGGTCATGAAAGAGAGATTAATGAATCCCCAGTAGCTGGGATTAACAGGAGCACACCACCACACCCAGCTCGAAGATTAATTTTTAAAATAAAGGTATTTTTGATAGTGGTTCCAATCTGTGTAAATATGAAAATCTTCTCTGAGTGTAGAATATTTTTAGAGTCCATACTCATAGGCTTAATATACACTAATTAAATGACAAAAATTTGCTCTGAATCTATATACATTTATAATTTGTTAATCAAAGCATTCAATTCATTAAAAAATAGTAGGTATTACTTAGTAATCATTTAATGCTTAGGATCCATATGGATCTTCGAACTCTTTACAGTAATTCCATAGTTAAGAGTCTTCCAATTGTAGGTAACAGATACTTCATTCAAATTAGCAAAGAGAATTAATAGCTAAGACATTCAAGAGGTCATGCTAGTTTTACATAAGGCCCAATCTAGGCATTCAAATGATGTCTCCATGCCTTTTTTCCCCTCTTTTCCTCTGTTAACTTTGCTTTCTTGCCTGTTGGCTTCATTCTCGAGCTGGTGGCAGAGATGGCCACAAGCAATTTCAGGGCTGCTCTGTCCTCAGAGCCAGCCAGCCAGGAGAAAGAGCACTCAGCATCCACACCGGTCCCCCTTGTGGGTTTGTGTTGGCCCTGATTGAGTTAAATACCAGCCCCACCCCCACCCCAAAACAGTCTCTAGGGAGAAAGAAACCTGATTTGTCAACCATGATCATGTGACCGTCATGTGAGGGAAGGTGGGGTGAAGGTTTAACTGAGGCTGGACTATATGTGAAAGGCAAAAATGTTGGACAAATTAAAAGTAGCAGCTGGGTGTTATTGCAATCCACAGGCTACGAATAATACCCCTTCCCCCCTTCTTTTCTTCCTTTTTCTCATTCATTCATTCCTACAACTTTCTTGAACATTCATTATATGTCAGTTACTGTGAGAAGAGTAACACAGCCGTGAACTGTTAAGCCTAGTAGTATCTTACAATCCTTCGTTTTTGTGGTTGTTGTTTGCAGTGATTCATACACTCTTCTAAAAATAATGACCTCTACTATTATTCTATACTTTGTTTTGCCTTTCCTGTATATCCATTTATTCAGCCAATATTTCTTAAGCAATTAAAATATGCCAGAAAAAATGGATATTAATCCAAACTCTAAAAATTTTTTTATTTGCCACAATCTAAAGATTCTTTATTCTAAAACAGTGAATAACATTGTAATCACTCAAAATAAATTTCCATTTCTAGTGCTATTGCAGAAGAATTAATATAATTTTTGCCATAAGGAATGTGAAAACAGTGATATTTATGTCCATTTTTAGTAATTTTGTGATTTTTTAAAAAATTCTCAATTTCAAATATAAAATGTTTAATGGATTATTTTTAATCTTGAATAATTATCTTGTACCTTTATCACAGTATTGAGAAGGTTTTAAAATAGGGCTTTTTTATAGATGTGAATTACATATCTTGTTCATAAGTACGAGTTATAGTATTTGAATTTTAATGTCTTAATACATTTTTTGAATTTATAGAAAAGACTGTACTCCGTTGACCTTTTTAATATTCTGCTCTCTCATTGGCTATCCATCCTAAACCTTTCTTCCGTATTAGCGGGAGTTGTTTCAGGAGGAGGAGGAGTGGAAATGCCAGCCAGTCAGAAACCAGAATATTAAAAAAGGTCAACATCATACAGTTTTCTGCTGTAATTCATAAAGACATTAAACATCCCATATTTCATCTCAGGACCAAGATTGTAATGAGAACAGAAAATGGCACAACATTAATTCATCTTCATGACAAATATTGTAATGAGAAAGGAAGTATACAAGCTACAAATATTTGGTTACCATTTAAAAAATATCTTATATCCTTTGTAATATAATGAGAGTAAATTTATACTTCCTAAAGGTGAGTCCTCTCACTAAATACTTACTACATTTTAAATTAATAAGAATCCTGTGGGAGTATTCTGAAATTAGGCTTAATCCCCAAGAGATCTACTAGTATCAATAGGTTAAAATAAATAAATATGAAAGACATTCATTATAAAAATACAAATAAATACAAATTTTATTTTGACTAACATTTCACTGTTATTTTGACTAACATTCACATTTCATTAAAGTATTTGAACTAAGCTAATTATAATTTTTTCACCATTTTAAATGGTTACTCCATTACTAGCCTATATCAACATAGATCCCAAATAAAGTAGGATGCCTTAGTGATTAGTTCTTCCATATGCATGATATGACTAACGAGGAGAGAAAGAAGGGCTCCGACCTATATTCAAGCTTTGAGAGAACTCAGGCAATGAATTAATTCAAGTCAAGTAGTAAGCTCCACATGTATTCAGTATAGTTTTGTATCTTTCTTTGTGTGTGTGTGTGTGTGTGTGTGAGAGAGAGAGAGAGAGAGAGAGGTGGGAGTCAGGGGACCCAGAGTCCCGGAGGGACTCAGACTCCAACTGCAGTGGTTTGCCTGAAGGGACTGATTATAGAAGTCTGAGCATGAGTAAGAAACCAGCAAGGGGGTGGTTGCAGCCAGAAAGTAGCAATGGCAGACATCTCTCACTGCCTCTGGGCAAGGAGAGGAACGGTTGTTACCAGAGCCCATTAGGAGCTGAGCTCTGAATGAGGAGCTGGCAACAGGAACTGTAGTCACGGAGGGGTAAGGCCATGGCCAAGCCATGGTGCACAGCAGGGAGAGAACAGGGAAGCAATACTGCCTCCTCTCTCTTCCTGCCTCCCACTGGCTCCAGCCAGCTGTCAAGGAAGCCTGGGTGCCGGGGACATCAGGGTGAGTCTCCCTGTGTCAGAGCAGGGTAAAGAAGACAAAGGATGGCAGGGACACAAGTGGATGAGAAGCAACAGAGATGTTAAAGGGGGATTCTGGGGCGCTTTGCTGAAGTCTCATAGCAGAGTGGAAAAGAACACAGTGGAAGAGAGAATGGCTGGAGGAGACATGGCGATGGAGATGGAGAGGATGAAGGACCGGGAATCAGACACGGGTCTGCATAGCATTTTGGTGAAGTTATTTCTCTTAGAATAGTATTTGGAAACCTGCCTTAAATGATGTTGAAAAAAAAAATTATGAACCTGCCAAACAACTGTATAGAATATCTCCTGGCACATTCATTTTGAAATGGGAGATGATGCTGACAGATTGTGAATGTCTGTCTTTGGTGTTTTGTTCTCTCTCTCTCTCATGAGATCTTGGGACATTAAAATATATACCCTAAAAAATATGCCACTCCAAGTTTTTTTGATACTCAACCAGATCTTGGTACAGTGAATCCAATAAGACTGTTGAGGGACTTGTTAACAGGAATGTAATCACTGCCTGCCTTTTTACCATAGCTTATTTACTACTAACAAATATCATCTTGTGATGCTAAAGAGTGCCTTTCACCCACTGGATCCTGGAGTGCTTTATGAACTAGGAATGCAGGAGTAGCTGAAATAGAGCTCTCTCTGGGGTGGAATAAGACAGCTGTTAGCCTTGCAAAAATGTTGCACAACAGCCTGAGTGTAAACCAGGGAAGGGTTCTCAATCTAATTGAAACTGCAAGAAGAATTTAAGTTGATGGACTAATTGCTGAGGCTGGCATTTATTCAAAAAACCAGGGCTTATTTTTCTCGGGCAGTGAGTGGCACAGCAACTTAGTTCCATTGAAAAGATCCTATTGCTTCCATTTAAGAGATGAGGAAACTGAAGTTCCTGGGCACAAACTATGCTTGAGAGAGTTGGACTGTAATGCATGCCCTTTGAGTTTCTGGTTGTTATTTATCTTTTGAGACACACGGTAAACAGGGGCATGATCTACAAAGCAAAAACCAGGGTGAGAAAAGAGTACACGCATGGTGTGCACATTTTTGCAGAAATTAGGCTACTCTGGGAGGGTCGCCATGCAATCCTGACTCGACTTGACCCTGCATAGTTCATAAACTTAGTCAAGTTCCAACAGCTGGAGGTGATAGAAATGCAAAATGCCTTTAGGCCTTTCAGAAACAGCAGATCATGAGTCAATGAAACTTTACACTGATTAGTTTGCAACGGGTTCCTCTTGCCTAACACTTCTTTCATGCTGGAATGTCACATTAATTGGTTCTTAATTGAACAATGTGCTTCCAATTTTCAAAACCCAGCAGAGTATAAAACAGAAGAAGTCAGACTCTTGCTCTTTGGAATAGAAAGTCATATAGGTAAAGATACAGTTCAGGAGGATTAAACTCTCGCAGAGGTTGGAGGCTGTCACACAAGCACTCCTCCATTCAGCTCATGAGGTACAGCTCTTCAGGTTTTCAATTTTTACCTGGAAAACAGTCTGATGCTACTTGTTTGGAGGAGAGTATGCTTCTAGAGTATAAGATGATGACTGAAACTTCCTAAGAGGCTTGATTTCTGGAAAACTGAGATGTCTGAATGTACCTGTGTACCGTATGTGGTTAATTGTCCATTTCCTCTGTAAATAAATAACGCGATCTTAATTCGTGTATTTAGAATAAGCCACCATCGGAAGGTAGCTGGTTAATTCCTAGACACAGGAGTTTCTTATCTGCAATCAAATTTGGGCCAGAAGGTCTACTTTTCACCTGAAATTAAAAACCTGTTTGTTCATGTTCTCTCTTTGGAAATGTTCCATGTACAGGCAAGTTTATTTTTCAATTCTGAAGAAATATTATTTTTAAACAGAGGCTATTTTTTGAATTCATATGATGTGAAAAGTCAGAGATGGAAGGAAAGTTGAATTCTTGCAACAAATAAACCCTCAAAAAAAAACTTGTCAAGCCTCTGAGCTGTTTTTTTCCCACAAATTTGCTATGCCTTGGGGGAAAAATCAAGCAGAATTCCTCAGATCAAGATGCCTAAGAGTTAGATGTTTATTTTCTTTCTGTCTTTTCTGTATCATGCTTGCTCATCTTACAAATGAGAGGTTTTTCTAATTCCATGCTCAAACATGGATCATTCATCAAAATTGGGCTATTTCTGCTTCTTGCATCAGAAGTAGGAATTATTCTTTTTCTCCCCCTTGCATCATAAAATAGGGTCTCATGGAGCACTTAGTTAGCAATTGATAATGCAATAGATAGAGACTTTGCTGCTTCTTTCGGGGATGCCCTGGTCCCGTGGTTATTGTAAAAGCAGATAGAAACGAGAAGAAATAGACCATGAGATAATGCCATTTTAAACACAGTCTCTTTGATGATATTGTGTGTGTTATAATGATGTTAATAAATTTTGAATTAGGATGCATTGAAATTGTGATAAAACTCCCTCTATATTATCAATAAATCAAATACAGCTATTTCTTCCCATTAATAAAAAATCCTTGTGGAATTACCTCTTTTATAAATAGACTCTGGAATAAAGGTTGGTCAGAGGTGTTTATTTATTTAGTTATTATTTATTTATTTATTTTTTTGAGACAGAGTCTCGCTCTGTTGCCCAGGCTAGAGTGCCGTGGCATCAGCCTAGCTCACGGCAACCTCAAACTCCTGGGCTCAAGCAATCCTTCTGCCTCAGCCTCCCGAGTAGCTCGGACTACACGCATGCGCCACCATGCTTGGCTAGTTTTTTCTATATATATTTTTAGTTGGCCAATTAATTTCTTTCTATTTTCAGTAGAGATGGGGTCTGGCTCTTGCTCAGGCTGATTTGGAACCCCTGACCTTGAGCGATCCGCCCGCCTCAGCCTCCCAGAGTGCTAGGATTACAGGCGTGAGCCACCGCACCCGGCCAAAGGTTGGTCAAAGGTGTTTGAGGAACACTGAGTGATCTCAGATGAGCTCCATCTGAGCACCCCCAGCCGTGGAAGGCCTCTGACTCCCCATCGTTGTGGCTCTTTACCATGCTGACACTCTGATCACACAGCTTCAGGCTAATTACTCTCATTCACGCAACACCCATCCCTTCTGCTCTAACAAGACCTCCTTAAACATCTCTGGGACTGAACCTGGCATCAGAAGTAAGCGTGGCAGCGATGCTGCCACAAGAGATAAATGTTTCCCTGGGTACAAACTCAATAATAAGTAAAACATTTGACAAAGAAGAATGCCTTTGGCAGCCCTGCTCAATCTCTCTAAGAAATTGACACTGTAGAGTACAGGCACAAAATCCAGATAATGACAGCTACAAAAAGCTTTTGTAAGCAAAGTAATCAGGCCCGTGTCAGCTGGTCTCTCCTTTCATGCTCTCTTGCCCGGACAGTTGGTAAAATCTGATCAATGAGATATTTTTCAACACATCTATGGCAAATCATCAATCAATGCAAGGTGATATTCAGCAACAATGATTTTCAGCAACCTTAAAAAATAAAAGGGTGAGAAAACGGCCCCTGGTTTGAGGAGAGCACTGCACATGGTAGACTAGGACTTCAGGGCCATTTTGTCACCTACTGCTCATCCAGCAGCACTCGGTCACTCTCATGCAAGCAGCTGTGCTCACCTCATTCCTGCCCTACATACTGATGCCACCTGTATCTCTGGCTGCTTCTGAGAATGGGGAGGAGGATCCAAAGATCCTGCTTTAGGTGAATTCTCCTGACCTCAGTTGCTTCACCTGTAAAATAGGAGCAAACAGTCACGGGTAGGAATTGTCATCACGCAGCGCCACGAACGCTCTGCCTCATCCATTCCTTAATTTAGAAATCTTTCACTTTCAGTGTCTACGGTGACCAGGCTCCGTGTTGGCCACTGTGAGAGACCATCACTGTGAGGTCCCTGATGGACACTAGGCGTTTGCTGCTAGAGGGAGGGTAAGTCACACACCTGTCACTGCTAGAGAAGGTGATGAGTTCCATAGAATTAGTATGAAGCATGAAGGTGTTCCAAGGACTAGAGCAGAAATTAAGAGGAATTCAGAGGCAGTGGCATTTGAGCCTGGCCTCAGAGGAGGAGTAGACTTTAACCCTGTAGAGATGGAAAGTGAACAATTCTTATGGGAGACACCAAGACAGAGAGGCTCCTTGTTAAGACGCTCAGGATGGGTTAGCCCCAGGCAGTGTGGTCGGGCATGCATAGGAAGGTTATCAACAGTGGATTTCCTGCTCTAACATTTACAAAGTGCTTATATCCACTTACTTAGAGGGACAGTGTGGTAAGGAGGTGGAGAGGGAGACTCAAAAGCTGCAGTGCCCAGCTTCACATTCCAACTTGCCACTCACCAGCTGTATAGCCGTGGGCAAATTATTTCAACTCTTTGTACCTCAATTCCCTCAGCTGTAAAATGGGTATAGTTATAGTACTTACCCCATAGGGTTGTAATGGGGATGAAATGAATTAATCCATTTAAAACACTTAGAGTAGGGCCTAAAACATAGTAAATGCTCAATAAATATTATATGTCTTTTCTAATTCTCACACAAACCTGTGAGGGTAAGTGCTACATGACAAATGAGAAATTAGTGTCGTTTAGAAACCACACAAGGGCCTGGCAGAGTTGGCAGTAACAGCCAGTCCTCTATGTCCCAAACGTGTGCTTGATACACCCCAATGAGCCCCAAATGAGAGAAATCTCAGATACACTTTGAGACCACTCATGTTTCACACATAGCTTGTGGTTCTCAACCAGGGATGGTTTTTCTCACATACACACACACACACACACACACAGGTGCACATGCATCACATTTGGCAATGTCTGGAGATGTTGGTTGTCATAATTAGGGGGCATCCAGTGGGCAGAGGTCAATTATGCTGCTAAAAACCTTGCAGTGCAGAGGACAGCCCTCCACAACAAAGAATTATCCAGCACAAAATTTCGATAGTACTGAGTTGAGAAACCCTGACATAGGGCTATTCCTCGAGGAGGCAGTCGTGTTTAAATATTTCAACAAGACTCCCTTTGGCATAAAATACTTTGCTGAAAACCATCAAAGCAAAGGGCAAGTTGTGGAGCCAGTGAAATAGCTAAGCGTTGATGGAATTTTTGAGAGTTTTCCTCTTGAAAAGAATGCCCATGTTCACGAAAAATAGAAGCCTACTTCGCAGTTTGGTATAAGAAAAGAGAATCACCTGAAACCACTATCTACCAAAGAAAATTCTAAAAAGCAGTTCAGCTGCTGCAAAAGGCTAACAGCACATGACTGCTGCCCATAGTATTTAAAGCATCCAGCTTCTCGCACACACGCACATGCTTACTCACGCACAGATACATGTATGTATAGCCAAGAAAAATAAGTTATTCATTTCCAACTGCAGCTCAAGGCTACTTCAGCTGTCAAAAGTGCTGGGGAAAAAAATTGTCTCCCTCTTTCCACAGTTAATTTTCATTCACTCTGTAAATATCACTTATTCCATTGACTGTCCTGTGATTATACTTTTTCTCTTTAAATGGCCATTAAATCAGGTGTAAAAGAGCCATTAATTTCTACTATAAATAGTCACAGACACTAAATACTTCACTGTTTGAATTAGTCACTAGTTTACGCAGATGAAATTCTCTTCGAAGCTGTGGTTTTATGCCTTCTGTCAGCCACTCTCATCTTCCCCGGGTCCTGGGAACAATAACTCAGTTTCCAAACACATTAAATGTGTTGTAAATAGTACCAGCCTCCACAGCGCCACCTCGGTGGACTGATCGACCTTGTTGCGGTGTCATAAATTTGAAGGCGTGTAATAAAAGCTGCCACATCCAGCCAGATATTTTTGTTCGGAGACTTACCAGGCAGTTCAGAAAAGCACCTCACCTTGCTCGTTTTCCCCACTCCCACCCCCAGCTTTGCTCCGGGAGACACGCCATTATTGGATCTTAATAACAATAAGAGTTACAAAAACAGCGTTTTAAACAGTTTAACACTTTCCAACTGTGCGAAGCACCTTTAAGTACATTATCATGTTTGAACCTCACAACAGTACTTTGAGCTTGGAGTGGCAGCTCTCACAGAATGATCCCGATTTTGCAGATAAGAGAACCCAGTACTGTGTACTTAAGTCATGCAAAAATGGCTTCCAAGGCCCGAGGTCAGCTAAGAAGAGCAGGACACAATGGAGATGTTCTCAGGTGGTGTAGAGGCTTAGTTGCATTCATTTGGTTTCCCCCTGAGGCAGAAGCTGAGGCACAGATTTGATGAGTTTAAGTGATTTGGGGGGTGATCCCTGAAAGTACCAGGAAGGGAGTAGGGAAATAGGGCAGGGAAGGGAGACATAACAGGGGTACCTCGTGCACCCGGGGGGCTTGCTGGCACCAGAGAAGGGATCCACCTGCAAGTGGGGAAGCCGGAGAGCTAATCCTGCAGCTCCTACCCATTACGGTCTCAAAACTGTTCTTTCCTTTGGGGGATAGTGGGGAGTAACTGGCTCCCTGTCCAGACTGAGAGAAAGTCCCCAGCGTTTCAGGTCCTTGCCTGAGGACACTAAGACAAGCCAATGGAAGCAGGAGTGCGGGGGTGGGGGGCTGGGGGGGTGCTGACACCTTCTGTCTTCAAAGTCACCAATATCAACTGTGCTACTACAGTGCCGAACCTGCTCATGAGAACACAGAGGTAGACCTTAGCTCTCTTTCCTGCGCAACTTTGTCTCCAACAGCCTTGTGATTTTCATCTCTGAGTTCTAGTAGACCCCTCTCCTCTTACCTCTGAGGCTTACTCAGCACCTCCGCATTTACTCCTCCCCCATTTCCCAGGGAACACCTCTTCCTCTCTTCAAAGTTTCTTCTCGGATTATGGATTTACTCCAAAGCATAAACTGATAAACTGTCTCGCTTCTTAGGAGGCAAAGCAGATCAAAGTCATAATCCACAGCAGTCTCCAAAGGTGGCACTAGGCCTATGCATTGTTTGGCTTGGCCCACCCAAACTTTAAAATTTTATTAAACTAGCTGTCAAATTTTTGAAATACTAAAGGATTTAACCTAAAAATTGGACTTGGGCTCTTCTGCTGAGCTAGTAACCCCAACCCTCGTGAGGGCAGGGATGTGCTGGAGTCAAGCGGAGGAGCCCACCTGGGCAGAGCCTTCTCCAGACAGCCACGTCCCTGCCACCCCTACACCCAGCCATCTTCGCCCACTCCAGCCACCTGCCTGCTTCTACAGGCTTTTGAATTGATGACACCTGACCGATAGCTCATTAGACAAGAGAGAGAAGATTCTTACAGGCTGTTGCCTTTAGTTGTTACCCTCTGTCTGTGTCCTTGAACTCACGCTATCTAGTATGTAATTATTCTTGGCACTTACCTAACCTTCCAGCTCTGTAAGAAAGTAAGATTTTTTTTTTTTTTTTGAGATCTTGGTAACCCAGGCCATTGTATAAACATACATTTAATTTTCATTAGAATTGTCCTAGGTAGTGCTTGAACTTTAAATCCTATAAAGTAGAAGCAAATCTGTGTTTGAAATAGAAATTGCCAGAGGAAAGAACAAGGAAGACATTTAGATAATTTCATCTGGGTGTGCAAAGTCCTAGCAAGACCCAGCCTTCCATTATCTATGAGTTCGGAGCCACCTGTTCTTCATGACTGTCTGATGGTTGGAATGAGAAGCTCTGAGTTTAATTAAGTTACACGTGTGGGAGGAACATGCTTTGCAGCAGCAGTTAGATTATTAATGGACTCCTATATTGAAGTGTTCACATTTTTGAAAGGCTAATTACCATATAATTTTAGTTTTAAAATATTGCTTTGCCAAGGGTAGGAGTTGTGTCATGTGTTATTAAGTGGTAGGTTTTTTTTTTTTCTTTTCCAATCTTGAGGGAAATATTGGTTTGGTTATGGCAATCTTTAATGTCTTACTTCCCTCGCTTTCATACTTGATTAATCTGACTGTTGGAAAAGGAAAATATGCTCCCTGACTATTAAATACCAAAACGCTACACTGAAGTTTCCTTGGATTTTCCTGATTTTTCTTATGAAGAAAGTCAAACTGCTTATAGATTGAGTAAACTCAGTTTCATGTTTGTCATTGCTACCCGAGACCCATGCTCTTATGAGCTGTACAATTTCAACATTTCTAGGGAAAGATTGAACAGGAAATTAAAGGTTCCAAGAGGTAGCTGTCTAACGAGCTCATTCTGGAATCTATTCTACTACTACGTGGTGATAGATGCACAAGTAGGGCTCTAGCTGATTGTAATGGGAATCGCACGATTTTAAGATTCAAGGACCTAATTTAGAGTCCTTGTGTTGGAGGCTGTGTTTACTGCATATTCCAAACCGAAATCAACACACATGCCTTCTACCCCTATATTCTCCCAAGGAAAATCGTAGTCACCTCAATGACATTTTAGTTTTGCCAAATCAGAGAGAATAAACCTACAGAAAAGAAAATGAATAGTAAGTAATTAGGATTTTTACATGCTCTGGGAAGAGCCTGAGGGAGAGGAGATGTTTTTCAGGCAGCACCTCTTCAGAGCAGCCTTCCACTGGGCCAAGACTAGTCCTGTCGCTGGTGGCTCTGATCAGCAAGGCTTATCAGCTTCCTCAAAGCCGCCCAGCAGCCTCTTGAGACAAGCGCTGCAACAGCTGGCTGAGTACCTTGCAAGGAAACAACGTTCAATTTCCTCCCATTAAATTGCACTGTTTTATTTTTTAAAAAATCATTCTGCCTGACAGAAGTGACAGAACTACCCTGTCACTGTGAAAGACCTCGTGTGCCCTGGAAGATAACCAATTTCCTAGGACGATCATGTCACTCTCTTGTCTAAAGACACACTTTCTCCTATCTCATGGGTGGGAAAATTGACATGACAAATCCGTAGCAACAAGTTGAAATTCTGACATTTAATCCTTTGCATAGTCGGTTGTACCAAGTCCCTTCACTGTGGGACCAGAGGGTGCCAATAGAAACCAAAACAACATAAGGCATCCTTTTATGAGTATCCCAAGGCCAAGGGTGTTCCTGCATCTTTTTTGAGCCTGTGGCAAAAGTCTAGTCCTGCATGGTCTCTTCTGTCGTCATTCTCAACGTGCTCTGACTGATAGCACCCTTCTCCCTAAGCCATCGAGTGCCACACCATTTGGTGTCAAATCTACCCTACAGGCTTACCTCAACCAAATCTGCCCTCAATAATTGCTTAGATATTTTCAGTTCTAACTTGTGCTTATGAGTCAGCACTTCACCCTTGACTTACCTGTATGTTTTATATTTTATTATTATAGTCCAGTTCTCTGATCCCTCTAGATTTAGCTGCTTACTTTCTAGGAGAGGAAGAGAAGAAAACTTCAGCCTCCTCTTTAAATCTATTTGCAATATTATGAGGGATGGAAGGAATATGGGGCAAGGGAAATGCCAGGACTGTACTCATAGGAATCACCCAAGGCTGGTGATAATATGGTAGTGGAGAAAGGAGGACAGCCCTTGTTGAACACCGACGATGAACTAGACTCTCTGATCTGGTTCTACCTGGGCTTAAAGTTGTTTAGAGTTGGCCAAAATTAAAGGTGAGTCCTTCATCATGAAAGAGAAGAAAGCCAGATGGCCCAGAAAGAAACTGAACTCAGAACTTTGTGTACTAGAGAATATAGCTGGTATCTACGGCTAGACACTCTGAGAGAGTGAGCAAAGTCGCTTGATTTACTCAAGTTGAAGATATATGCAAGTAAATGAAGTACGTGATGAAGCAGTTAGTGGCTTGGTATTAAGGTCTCTGGGATTTTTACCAGAGTTGCAGGGTTTGGGGGCACAGAAAGAGGAGGAAGAAGTGGTAAGTTTTAAAAGGCCTCCTAGTTCTCACACTGCCTCAGGCGGAGACTGTTAGCTCTAAGGGCCGCTTAGTTCACTCAGCCCTCAAGCTCTCCAAAATAAATTCCTCAATGGCTGAAACCTGATGCTTAAGGGTCATCTGGCAACCTTCCTCAGGGCCTCAGGCTCCTGAGTTCTGTGCGCAAAAGACCCGGGCACTCTATAATGACCTCCCAAGGTCCTTTCCTTCTGAGGGCAGCCACCCTCATGCTCAGCTTGAAGCCTTACAACCTATGGATCTCACTACAGAAACAGGTGATCTGGACCTTCCTTTTTTCTTCTTTCTGTTTTTAGAATTAGGGGTCAATTGTTTGACATCATTTCTTCTCTTTCCTCATTGCCAATTCCACTCCCATCCTGCTTGCTGTCTACACCACCAGCACGGATTATCTCTGTGCGAGGACAAAGGCCTAGGTACGCGGCAGGTTTGCTATGCCTGCTTGCGTGTGAGGATGATGGTATGTTCCACTTCTGACTACAATTAGTTGGTATAAGCCCTGCCTTACGTGGCTAGCATAGAATCTCTTTTCCCTGGGGCTACACTCTGTCACCACCTGGAACATTCGGAGTTGCTAAGTAATGCCCTCCAACTCACAGAAACTGAGAGGAGCCATGGCTCGCCTCCACTTGGCCCTTCTCTGAGTTTGCAGTGAGCTGGGGATCCCGGTCGGAAGATAAGAGCCTTCGCTCCAGGTGCAAGGGTGTGGATGTTTGGCAGGGTGAGAAAGAAACGAGGTTAAAGAAGGTAAGAGACGTCTATCAGTTACACATCACCATGCACTCTGGAGTGCCTGCCCGCTCGCTCGGGACATGCCTCTGCATTCGCAAACCCTTCTCCGTGCTCCTGTGACCTTTGTGCCTTACTCTCCCCTGAGGATGGTGCTTCCCCTACAGTCCCCTCAAGTGGAGGCTGTTGTCCTTTTTTTCCCCTCACATGCCCCTCATTAGGTCTTTTATCCCCATTGTGGAAAACTTCCAACCCATTTCTCTTCCCTCCTTTAAATTCTCCAGTTTGGTTGAAACTCATGGCTGCCAGGACCCCTCGTCAGCTGTTTGGCATCTCAGCTACCCCACCCCTAACCTTCGTGGTCATAATTTAAATATGACCTATTTATGGTCATAATTATGGTCATAATTTAAATATCATAATTTATTTAACCAATTCTCTATTGACTACGTACCATCTTAAAAAATACAAAAAAAAAAAAAAAAACAACCCTCAAAAAATGCAGCATCTGTGACCTCACAGTCCCCGTCCTGCTACTTCCTATTTCCCTGTTTTTCTTTGTACCCAAACTCCGCAAATGAGTTGCTGCACAAGCTGCATCTTTATCTCTCATTCAATCTTCACTTATCTTCAATCCGGCTTTGTTCTTCACTGAAATTGTTTTGTTCCGGGTTACCAAATTCAATGACTATTTCTCTGACTTCATCTGGCTTGAATTCTCAGCAGCATTTCATATAGATAATCACTTTCCCCCCTCGTTTCCACAACACCATACATTTATAGTTTTCTGTCTTCCAGTTTACCCGCTTTCTGGAGCTTTCTCTACATATCTTTACTTTTTCAGAGCACTTGAGGTCCTCTTGTCCATCTACCCCCTGTCCCTCGGTGAACTCATTCTGACCTTTGGCTTTAAAGCCACATGCTCATGGCCTCCAAATTTATATTTGAAACACAGACTGCTCTGAACTCCGTGTGTAACTGCCTGTTTAATGGCTTCACTTGGATGTTAAATAGGAATCTCAGTCTAGATTGAACACAGAGCTGATGATCCTCCTCGTCCTCCCTGAAGCATGTTCCTCCATCAGATTTCCCACCCCAGGAAATAGCCCCACTACCCACCCCTACTAATGCCAAAAACGTAGGGGTTACATTGATTCTTCCCTTCTACCTGCCAGTCCATATCCAAGTCCTGTTAGTTTTGCCTGCAAACATACCAAGCACTTCTACTTCTCCTGCAATGCACTGCATCAAGCCACCATGCTCCCTCCCTCACTCAGCCTGCCCCAGTAACCTGGTCTCTAGCCCATTTGCCTCAAGGAGCCAAAGTGATCTCTTAAAAATGTAAATGGAACCATGTAGATCAGATAAGACCATTCTCCTGCTCATAACCTTCCTGTGGCTTTTGCATGTAGAACAAAATCCAAATTACTTATCATGGCCCCAAAGATGCCACGAAAGCTGGCCAGGGCCTCCATTCCTGCCCTTCTTCCACTACCTCCAGCCTCAGGCACACTGGCCTCTATTTATCCCTTCAACTGGCTGTTCCTTCTGCCTGGAATGCGCTTCCTTTAGTCTTTCTCACTGGGTCATGAGCTCTAAGAGAACAGGACCTATTTATGTCTTCTCTAGTGTTTAGCCACTGGCACAGTGGCTGGAATTTCCTGGAATATCAATAATTATTTGAAATTATTTCCAAAACTATAAAACTATAAAACAAGAATTTTGTCAAATATTCTGATTTTACCAAAAATCTCATAAATACTATTAATATATATTTTTCATTCCATTTAAACATTTTTTTGTCTTTTTTTAAGGTGTCAAAATACTTAAGATTAGGACAAAAATACATTCATTAGTTGTTCAAAGTCTACGGATTTTGCTTTAAAAAGGCTTCTTTTTTGGAAAATCCAGAATTCTACTTGCCCTACAAATTTATATAGATATAAAAAAATTTTAAAGCTATTAGAATTTTTTCTAGTTTAATTATTTTTACATGCTTTGATGAAAGAAAGCATTAAATAAAATTCTGGTATATTGTAGGCACTTTATTTCTCCCAAAAATTTCAGCATTTTCAGGGGAAAAAAAATCCTTTTGAGAGGTTGTATAACTGATAAATCCAAACACAAAATTTGTAGAAGTAACACACATGAGGCTGCATCTTGTCGTCCAATGCCCATTTATTGTGGTCACACATTAATGTCTTGGACATTATTTTAAGGAAACAATGTCTCTTCCATGATTATCATGGGCCAAATCACCACTTCCAACCACTTTTTTCTCCACCTCTATGTCCATTCCCATAAAATGTGGTGTATTCTCCCCAGAGCTTTCTTTATGCAAAGCCATGTGTTCAAGTCCAAGTAAATAAATCCCTGCTCCTTCACTGTTTCCTGTTTGTATCACAAAGCTCCCACTGACACATACACAGCCTCTGAAGGTTCTGGGGCTTGATTTAGTTTGCAGCCTCTTAATTCATATGTATGATGCCACCGCTGTATATTATAGGGGCAGGGCCATCTCCTCTGTAAATTATGAAATCTGTTGGAAAGCCTGATTGCCTCTTAGTGGACGTGAGCTCCCTGAACATTAATCCACACCAGGCCGCGGTCAACAAAGTCTTGGCATCAAGCCAGCCCACCAGCACTGGATCACTTTTGGGTCAAGTCCACGGAGTTGGACAAGTGTGGCAGATGGATCGTGGAGTAGCCCACATGCCTCTGGTTAGATGCACAGGACAGTGGTGACTTTAGACTGAGGAAACCCAAGAAAGACTCAGCAGAATATCTTCACGTAGACACTGACAACCGAGAAGCAGCAGCAAAAGCCAGATCTTTATGGCGTAGAGGAATCAGAAATAGAGTGACGGAGACATCGTGAAAGGGGAAGAAGAGGCAAAACAGCTCCAGGTCTGCAAAGCACAGGATCCAGGAGACAGAAAGTAGTTGAATGAAGACATGCAGATTGTGCACATCTGACCTGGAGGAGTATGTGTGCGTGTGTGTGTGGACATACTTGCACACCTACCAGAAACAAGGCCAGCTTCCTTCCACAGTCAACCCATTTGTCAGTGGTGTCATTATTTATTGAAGTCCTTCATAAATCTCAGGATTACACTTTTTCATTTGCCATAAAATTAATGCATGATCTTTGCTTAAAAATAATATCTATGCATATGTATACATGAAAAGTTTTCCTGAAATACATAAAGAGTATTAAGATGAAAGTCCCCAATACCATCCGCTCCCCAGCCCTGTTCCCTAGATGTAACCACCATGAACTAAAGATTCCATCAAGTTTTCTCTTACACTCTTTGAAGCATTTCTCAAACTTCCCCTTTGTTCTCTTTGTCCAAGAAAACAGCACACTTTGAACTCATACCTTCGTGAGTGAGGTGGGTAGCTCTCTAGCCTCAACTTCTGCATTCACCACCCACCCAAAGAGTACCATACCGTTCTTCCTAGAACACCATCTTCTCTTAGAAAGCCCCACTGAGGCGCTGGTGCCTGTCACATTGAGTCCAGACCTCCGTCGTCCATCCTCACCCAGCCACCACTCCCTACTTGGGTCTTCAAGCCAGCTGGGCCCGTTCCCTACATTCACCTTAACCCTCTTCCCTTGGGCTTGTGCCCATGTGGTTCCTCTACCTGGTACACCACCAAGGTGCATCTTCCTCTCATCCCTTCCTTGCTCATTTCTTTCCTTCCAATTCTCTACTGCCCACCTTACACCCTGTTTCCTCTATGAAACATCCCTACTTCAGCCCAGCAGCGCTCTCCTTTCCCTAAGTGCCTTTTGAGCCACATGGTTTAGCATTTACTGTTGTCTAACTATTCTGAGAGTATTAATCCTACCTCTTCCAATTAGAAAGAAAACTCTTGAGGTTGGGGAACTGGCCTTAATAAATCTGTTGGCCCCATAGAACCTGGCATCAAGTTGAACACATGGGAGATCTCAGTGCATAAATGCATAGGAAATGGCCAAAGTTTACTTTTCACTTAAATGCTCATCTCCCTATTATTTTGTATGTAGGACTCGCTTTCACTTTCTTGGGTTTGGTTTATGACCTTATAATCATTCTCTTTTAAATCGTCATTAAAATAGAGGTAGAATTACCTTCAGGACAAGGTGACTAACAGGCCTGGTAGATCGACTGCATCTTTTTTTTCAGGGCTAAGAATTTTTTTAAAACGTGTCTTAGATATTTGGAAAGATGTTTTTATTCTCAAAAAATTCAGCCCTTAGAGGCATATCAGGTAATTAAGTCCTACCTAAGTTTCGAGATCCCCTAGATTTTAACCTTGCACATTTAGCCTATATCCCATTTTAACAAATCATGAAACATATTCTTTTTCTCATGTTAGCATAGAAGAAAATTTTGAAGAAAAGGGTAAATCTACTGGTGTATGGCATATGGAGGTTGAGATCGTACATGGATTTTCAGCATTAAGGCAGAACAAATGGACTGCAAGATCACAAAGAAAACAAATTCAGAGCAGTAACCTTTTGAGAACTGCCAAATTGCTGGCAAGATGAAAATGGGGTTGCATTTGAGAAATTATGCAGTGTTGTACTTCTTGGAGAAATGCACAGTACGGAGAAGTATATGTGTTTTCTTTCAAAATTCTATTTTTAATATTCATAATGACACCAACTGAAGAAAATGTGACTATATGTAGAACATCCAGTAAATGGTAAATGGTGGTGGTGGTGAGGAAGTGGGGGAAATTAAATGGAAATAGAGGCTCTGGTGAACCAAGGGTATTTTTGAAATATCAAACAGACACATTCAGCCTGGATTCTGAAGATCACTATGCAGGGTGAGAAGAAAGTCGAAAATTTCCCCAGAAAAAGTCTGAAAGAAATCACAGCACATGGCAGGCTGGATTCTCAGCAGTGTAAAAGAAGGGAATATATGAAAGAAAATGTCTCTCTGCCTATCATAAAAATAGCAAAATCTCCAGCATATGCTGCTATTTTACTTTTTCATTTGGCAGACCATTTGTGACTCGTTTTGGGTGGGGTTGTTCTTGCATGTATGTTGCAGCCAAGTATGATGAATGCTCAGACTATTTTTCCTGACCTTACATGCATTTACTTCTCCTTTTGTTTCCCTTGTGTGCCTTATCCTAGTGTTTACTTTCAGATGGGGTTCCCAGGCAGCTCCATACAGGACCATGTCAGAGGTATAAGAGTAATTTCGTTTAGATAAAACTGATCCGTTTCTGAAATGCGTTCCTTTATTTCGTTCACCTGTTTTTTCATACACGAGAGAGCGAGCCAATGAGAATCTATGTAACATGAGATTAATAAAGAGGCAAACACATACTAATACTCAATTCTTATATTCGTCCCTTTTTTCCTGGCTTTAAACAAATTAGACATATATGTTTTCCCATGGTTGCTATCAGTGTATGTATTATCTTGGGGTCTATTTTATTTTCAGGGTCATTTTTGCCACTCATATATTTCTACATATGAATAAAAGTCACATCCTTCTTATTTTTATACCTGTTTGATGTTCTTTGTTCTTAACATACCATAGCTTGTTTAGCTCTTACCCTTTTGTAGTGCATCTGAGTTATTATCAAATTTCCACTATTAATATACCAACGATACAAAGATCTTTGTAAGAGTCATTTATTTCTTCCTTAGTTTATTTTCTCTGAGGTATTTTTCCTAAACTGGAATTCCTGCATGCAAGAGAAATGAACTAACATTCAGAAGCTCTTATAACCTATCTCCACTTTTTTTCTCCAGAAAGCTTCAATTTGTTTTGCCAACAGCCATTGACAGCATGTATGCCTTCCCATAACCCCTATAAAATTGAGCTTTCTCATATTTATGCATTTTTGCTAATTTGAGAAAGTCATGGATGACTTTTAATTCCTATCTCTCTAATTTCAGCAAAGATTGTGATTTTTGTATAATTATTTATTGAATTTATTTCTTCATACACTCTCTGTTCATCCTTTTGAACATTCATTATATTAACTTACATGTTTATGTGCATTTTTTACATATTTTTGTAATAGAGACAGTAGAGAATAGGGGTTGACAGTAGAGAATAGTAGCTCTGGAGTCAAACTCCTGGATTTGAATTCAGCCTGTGCCCCTTATTAGGTAGTAAACTTGGGCAAGTTATTCAATCACTGTGCCTCAGTTTTCTCATCTATAGAATGGTGATAATAATAGTCCCCATCTCATAGAGTTGCTTTGACAGTGATATGTGTTAATATATGTAAAGTGCTTAAAACAATGGCTGGCACATGGTAAATTTATGTGTTTACTGTTATAAATAGCTTTAAATTTTAAGTTTGCAGCTTATTTTCCCACTCTGTGACTTTATTTTTGGTATGTATTCTATGATATTATTTGGATATATAACTATGACCCTAAAAATTTTTTTAGAGACAGAGTTTCACTCTGTTACCAGGCTGGAGTGCAGTGGCCTGGTCACAGCACATTGTAACCTCAAATTCCTGGGCTTAGGTCATCCTCCTGGCTCAGTCTGCTGAATAGCCAGAAGTACAGGTGTGCAGTACCATACCTGGCTAATATATATATATATATTTTGATAGAGACAGGGTCTCCCTACATGTCCCAGGGTGGCCTCGAACTCCTGTCCTCAAGCAATCCTTCTGCGCCAGGCTCCCAAAGTGCTAAGATTACAGGTGTGAGCCACTGCACTTGGCCCCTCAGTATGCCCTTTTATTGCTAGGAAAAGTTTTGTTTTATTACAATCCTCTGATGATTTGGAGTTTGTTGACTCCATGGTATTAAAGTATAGCTTTAAGTAGAGATGATACTGAAAATATTCAACAATTGCTTCAGAAATCAATCAAAATATTTAACAATTGGCAGGAATCAATCAACCAGAACAAGATACTCGCTAATCAGAATAGAGCCCAACAAATCAGAACTTGATAGCAACCAGTAAGAATACATTGGCTAAATATCATTGCTGGACTCTAGTTAATTCTTTTCTGTACTGTTCAACAATTGTTCTATTAACATGTATTTAATAGCAAATTCTTTCTGAAGCATGATATTACTTCTGATTTGCAATATAGTCATTTCTCCTTCCAAAAGGGATATTTAGGTGGTTTAATTGTGTTCAAAATAGCTGTCTTTTACCATTCACTTTTAACTACTTAAGCCATCTAGCTATAGTTAAGTATCATACTAATTGCAAAATAATGCCAGAAATAAGCAAAGTTCAGCTTGCTATGTAGCCTTCAAATGGAACACTTAATGCATATAAGCCATTCAAGTCACAAAATATAGATTCAGATATCATCTTCATAATGTCAAAACCTTCTGATAAAATATGGGAAAGACATTGATGATTCCCTTTTTTTCACATGCTATAATAAATGTTGAGATGTTTGGAATGAGCTGTTTGCTTGCCATTGTGTAGGCAGAGCTACAGACTCCGGTTATCAAAAAGTGCATTGACAAGCAAATGGAACATACTCCACCAATTGGTGATGACAAAATTCTGTCATTGCAAATGCCTACTCCATTGTCCATTGATATTTGCTATTTTTTTCTCAGAGAAACGAAGGGATAGTTGCAAGCTGTCTCTTTGGCTTACATACAGTTCGTACTCCCATTTCTTTTTCCACCTCTTAGACAGTTCTTAGGTTTTAATACCTGCTTCTTGCTAGCCGTGTCTGCTGAGCATGGTGCCCAGAAAACATTAAATTAAAAGAAAGCTGCATTTGAAATCATATTAGCAAAGAGTCCAGGACTATATATTATGAGGAATATTATGATTTTGTTCATCACATTTCCCCTATTATATCTCTTCCCTTTTGATCTTTAATCAACATGTTTCATTGTGTGCATGTTCTCATAACACCTTTGGGCAAATCTATAGGTGGCACAAGGTGGGCCATGCTGTTGGAGAGTCATCCCCAGGACTCTGAGAGGTAGACTGATAAAATCAGCGCACGATGGGTGAGATCAGCTACATGGAAAAGGCAACTTAAGAGATACAGACCAGGTTAAAAGCAGCAAGATCAGGCCTTGACATCAACTAGTCAACGGTGTTAACATTTTCTAAGAGAACATGTGTCAACACTGTGGCATCAGCAGCTTGGAAACCCAGAAAATGAGTGTGAGAGGCAACGTTTTCAGAGTTCCTGTTAGTCTTCTGGGAGGAGAGGCTCATTGATCAATGTGTGAGAGTGCATTAGATCCCCAAGGAGCAGAGGGAGTATATTGGGTAAAAATGAGGATTAAGCCTGTGTTCAAATCCCAATTCCACCACTTGCTAGTGACTTCAAGCAAACTCCTTACCCTTCTGGGGTTGTTTTCTCATCTGTAAAATGGAAAAGATGATAATACTGACCTCATGGATAATGAAATAAGTTAGTAGGTAAAAACATATAGAATGCTGCTTAACACATAAGGTCTACACAAGCTGATAATCAGTAAAGCCTATAGGATGTGCCTAATATTAGTAAGCACTCAATACATGTTAGCTATTATTGCCTGATGCCATTAATCACAAATATTATTCTGCTTTGGTGACATAATCACAAAAGTGACCCTCTGATTATCAAGTGCCTTCTCATGTAGATTTGCCTAATGAGATAGGATGTGTGATCTGAGAAAATGACTATCCAGTCCGAGGAGGTGGCTTGAATTTTCATGGAAATTAATATTCTGGTGTTAAGGCATTTTGTTAGGAGTTTGATTACTAGTACTCTGAGGATTAGCAGTGCTCCTCTGAGGAAATGAAACGTTCTGCTGTTTGGAACGGCAACACTGAAAGCCTGACTTTGAATAGAAGTGAATCTATTAAGATCCTATCCCTTTGCAGGCTTCTGCCCAAGTGACAAGAAGGCTACAACAAGTCATAATCATATCCTCAAGGATATTACTCATGAAATGAAACATGTTAAGCTTGCATGAGAAAGTTCTAACAGAGACAAAAGGAGGTTGGTTGGTTTGTGAGCGCATGCACCCTGCAGGCTAACACTTGGAGACCAGCAAAGTCTCAGGCTGTACAATAGCATCTTTGAACCTGAGAATCAGTTAAACATGCAGAATGACATGCAGTTAAAGTGCCTTCCCATTAGCATTAGTTGTTGCTCAAGGAATTGCTTATTCCAGCAAAAACATTGTATCCACAAAAAAGTACAGTGCTTTTTGTTCTATTAATACTACTTAAATAATTTATTTCGTTGTATCATTCATTATATTCACCATGTGGTGATAATTTGACAAGCATAACAGTATGAATACCTACCAAGCATCCCATAGACTGCAGAGGGTCCTATGAAAGGTCACTGAGTCTGCTGGAGACTTGCTGGGATAGTGAGCTAAGCCTTGACTGAGACTTTTGCTGGCAACTCCCACTGGGCGGATGTGTTTCCTATGGTCTTATTAGTTTAAAATTTAACAATTTTTCACCATTTATTGCTTTGACAGGAAGCTCCCATTAGAAAAGAGAAACAAAATAAAGATCTTTCCTCTTGCTTTAAACTATAATACTTTTACAGAATGCTATTGTTCAAAACCAAATGCCAGGGCAATGATGCTATAGCTGGGTACAAGCTGCTGGCTGAACTCCAGGAAAAGGGCTGAATGGCAACCCTAGTCCTCACGCCCACAGACCAGACCCATTTTTGAATAATAACAAAACAGCTTGAGGTGCTGAGGATACTGTCATGATCCAAGAGTCAGAGTGGTTCCTCATCCCATGTAAAGCAAAACCTGGCATTCTTGCAAACCTTAAAGACAGCTTCCAGATCCCCTACTCAGTCTTTTTTTCCTCTAGATTAAATACCCATAAGTCATTCATCATTCCTCTTAAGAGATGATTTTTGGGTCCCATCTTCATCTTGATGAATATTTGCTTAGAAGACCCTCTAAGAGGACCAGAATTCATTCAAAGGTTGTTATTTTGGGGGCTTGATTTTAATCCCAAAATATGACTGAATAACCTACCTACATATCTCAACTTTAAAGCTATTTTGAGCCTAGTCAGGAGTATAGAAGAGCTGTTACGTATTCTCAGCCTAAGACTGGACCCCCAGATCCAAAATGTGTGGGATCTTGACTTCAGAGATCAAAGGGAGAGGGCTATGTCACTTTATATTCACCCATCAAAATTGTCAGGTCACTCCCTTTCTATGGCTGCTCCAAGTGGTCCTTAGAAAGGACCACGTGCTTGTAGGACCCAACTTTGACAAAATAGTCAAAATTCCTCCATAAACCTGTCATTCTTGGAATACAGCAAAGTCTTGTGAGCACTTTTTTAAAAGCTGTCAGAATATAGGAGTTAAACTTAGATGGTGATAAAAATAAGAACGAGTAATAAAACTGCCAACTCCTTTTTCCTCTCCAGGTGGTATTTAGGCAAAATTCTATTTGTTCTCTTATGCAAAGAGAAGAATGTCAGATTTAAGGGCCTAAGCAAACAAGAAATAGGGCATAGTAATTGAAAGAATCATTGTAATCAAAGTTTGAGTGCAAAATTACATCCTTCATAATTTTACACTTAAGTGAAGTGCATTTCAGTCCATGCCTGGGAAAGCCAGAGATTTTTCCTCGTGTCTGACACATCAAATACCAATAACCCTGCCATGCAGTAACACAGCAGAGGGCTGGATGAGTTTGAAAGCTTTTTTTTATTGCAGTGAATATGAGAATGTGAAAAATGCATTGTCACTCCATTATGTGGGCATCTAGGTGTGGAATAATTGATCGACACTCCTGAAAGTGTGACTGGAAACAACAAAACACATAAAAAGAAATATTTCAATTCGAAAACAGCTAAATAGCTATGATTCAGAGTTAAAATATTATTGTCTAAAATATTATCTTACAAAATAAACATCAGCTAATTGAATCCAGGCACAATTTGATGAAGGTCGTTATACTGTATGCATTTCTGACACAAACACAACATAGAGTTTTAGGGTCAGGGAAAAAATAAAACACTGATGTTTAATCATATTAACACATCTTTTTTGGAAAGTTACTAGTAGATACAATATAGATGTAAAATTCTTCATATCAGGACTGATTCATACAATAAGGGACAGAACTCAAAAATGAGTGAAGTGGGAGAAGGAGCCCGAGGGTTCTCCTCCTCTGGTGTGTGTGTTACTCTTATATCAAGCGTTGTATAGCTGGTGTTTCAACTGGCCCGAATTATTCCTCCATAATAGCAGATAGCTTTTCTGAGCCATCTCTATGCTCTCACTCAGTTTCTTCTATGACAAACGGCTTCTTGCAATTAAAAATGCAAAGGTATAATGGTTACCGGAATGTAAAAAACATGTGCAGCTTCTCTATGTCACGCTAAATGGTCCTGAAGACAGTGTTCCTCAAAGAGGAGTTCCAGGCTACCTACACCAGGATTCCAAAAGCCTATCAGACTCTCCTCCCAGTCTAGGGACTGGATTCGGAGGCCCAATTAACAAGCCCTCCAGGTGATTGTCCTGTACGTTACATCCTAAAGACATAAACACTTAAAAGAATTGTGCCTGGGACTTGGATTCAATTAGCCTTATGTAAATCAGCAGTTCACATTTCTGGCTGCACAATAGAATCACTTGGGGATGTTCAAAGCTACAACAACAGGTTTGAACTTCATCCCCAGAGAGTTTAGTTTGGTTGGCCTAAGGTAAGGCCCAGAGAGCAGTAATTTTTTAAAGTTTAAGTGTTACTCTGATCTATAACTAGGATTGAATGTTCATAGCAGCATAGTGACAACAGACAAAAGGTGAAAATTACCCAAATGTCCATTAATAGATGAATGGATAAATAAAATGTAGTATATCCACACAATAGGATGCTATTCAGCCATAGAAGGGAATGATGTTCTTATATATGCTATCATAGGGACAAAACTTTAAAAATTTATGCTAAGTAAAATAAGCCAGACACACAAGAACAAATATTGTATGATTTTACTTACACAAGGTATCTAAAATAGGCAAATTCATAGAGACAGAGAGTAAAATAGAGATTAACAAGGGTTAGAGGGTGGAGAGACACAGAGTTTTTGCTTAATGACTATAGTTTCTGTTTGGGGTGATGAAAAAGTTTTGGAAGCAGATAGTGGTGACAGTTATCTGACATTATGAATATGCTCAATGCCACTGAACTGTACATTTAAAAATGGTTACAATTGTAAACTTCATGTTATGTTTATTTTACCACAATAAAACTGTTTTTTATAAAAGGACAAATATTTAATTTGCCCACCGCATCTCATCTCTCACCACCACCCCCATCCTTCACTCCAGCCATAACATCACACTGAATAACATGCACGCTCCCTAAACGCACCATTTGGATCCACACGTCCATGTTTTCCCTACAAGCTGTTCTTCCTTTCTGCAAAAAATCTCCTTTGCCAAAGTCTCCTGGCAAGTTCCAGATCGTCCTCAAGACAGTGGTGTTGTGGCTGCATTAGAATCACCAGAGGAGCCTTTTAGACCTGGGAATGTCTGGGTCCCTCCCTAGACCAATAAAGTCAAGCTATTTCAGAAGTAGGAACTAAGAATCAGTAATTGTTTTAAAATGCTCCCTGGGTGATAGCGATGTGCGAATGTGGTTAAGAACCACTTCTTTATTTGCTATTCAGTGTGTGGCCTACTGACCAGCAATCTTACCATCATCTTGGGCTTCTTAGGAGCCCGGAAGCTCAGGACTCACCCTAAGACTACTGACTCGAAATTAACATTGTAACAAGATTGCAGGTGATTTGTATGCCCGTGAAAGTTTGAAAACCATTGTTGAGGTTCAACTCAGGGCTTGAAGAAAACTTCTCCAAGCCACTGTAGCCAGTTGGCCACCTGTGCCTAGAACACACTTCTATTTGTGTACTTCTTTCCTTGTACTAGGATTCTGAGGTCTTGATGTTGGGGACAATGTTCTATCTTTATATCTTTAGTACTCAGCAGGGCATCTAGCTGCCATAAATAATTGAATTACGCAAAATTTGAAAAAGCAACAGGTCATCATATAATTATCATTTCAAAGGTAATCATAACACTCTAAAAGTAAAAAAAATAAATAAATAAAACATGACAGCATAAAATAATCTACTTATGGAGCAACTACTCTGTTGCCAAGACCTTTAAACCTGACATGTCCAATCCCCACAGCAGGTGCACAGGGTCAACATCATCATCTTCATTTTATACCTGGAGTCATTAAAGCTCAGAGAGGAGAAGGAAGCTGGTCACGCAGCCGATGCTTGGTGGAAAGGAGGCTGGCTCTAGCTCTGTCTTATTTCACAGCCAGTTTGGCTGAGCTTCTTCCATAATTAAAAAAAAAAAAAAAAAGGACCCCCACGTCAGAACATCTTCAGTGGATCTTTGCTCTCTTCTCTGCTGTTCTCATCTCTTCCTGCCACTTTGCCCCATCACTCTTGCTCCCTCCTCCTTTCTCTCAGTCTCTACTCGCCTCCCTCTCAACGACATACCTTGTCCCTCCACAGGGATTGAAGCACATTTTGGACTCTTTTTTTAAACTATCAAATGTGTTTTCTCTTTCTAAAATCAAATGTCAGGTCAGTTACATATCTCAGCAGGTATTTCAGATGTCTGATAAGTCCTCTTCCAATAGGACTTGAAGTGGGTTATAGATTTTAAAATATAATTTGAAGGAAATTTTCATTGAAAGTAAGACATTTTATTGTTGCTTCTCTTTGGATTTGTTTTGTGCAAAAGACAGAAATTATAAATCTGAATTCAGTGGCTTTTTGTTGAGAAGTAGGGCTACAAGAATAACCTTTGTCCTTCTTTGCCCTTCAACAAAACCAGGAGCTCTGCCCCACCTCTTTTGTCTCCTATGTGTCAAACACCAGAATGGATGGAAACATTAATTTAAGAAAATAAACATTTTATTAGTTAGCGAGATGTCATGTATAAATAACCATCCTCACAGAAAACCGTAACAAATTATGCAATCCAGTTCAGAAATGCACATTTTTCTTTTGAAAGTATTTTTTTAAACAGAATATTTCAAAAACTTGCAAAGGAAAAACAATGGTAACATTAACCTAAGCAAAATGTCAAGACTAGAAAAAACCCAAATTTAATATAGAACAATAATTCCTTTGCTGGAATAGAATTTGAACAGAAAAGAAATAGCACTGTGATATATAGCCTAGTATACCCAAATAAAGATTACCATGATATTTTATGATAGCATTGTAAGGCCAAATGGAATAAAATTACTGCAGGGATAAGCCTCTACAGTGTCAAAATAACAAACTAGCTGTTATAATTCAAATCCAAACAGTAATTCATATGATGTACAGTGTCTTATTTTTGACACCTTTTGGGTGTCTTCTCACACTTTTTGACACCTTTGGGTGTCTTCTCACACTTCTTGTTGAGAGTGGTACCCACCATGAAAAGCTGACCCTTGCTGTAGAGTGACCAACTTTCCTGGTTTGCCTCAAACTTTCCTAGTTTTAGCTCTTACCCCTGCCTCCAAAATCCCTCAGTCCCAAGCAAACTACGATGGTTGGTCATCCCATCTGGCAGTCATGTTTGTACCTGACCACACCCACCTTCCTACATGCACATCCAGGGTGCTAGTCAGACTCACACTCAGTCAATATCAAGCTCTCTTTTGGTTATCCTTCCTTTTCTGCTTCTGCTTTGAACTGAGGGCTAGTGATAGCCAGGGCACTGTACAGTACAGCAGGTTGTGCACTGCATTGGGACATCACATCTATGGGGTCACCATTCACATTGTCATTGTTAGAATTTTTTATGTTCATTTTGACATTTTTCCAGAAGTGAAGAGTCTTGTTACTACAAAATTGACATATTATGACAATTTTTCTGACTGATGGAATCAAAGTGTATCGAGGAAGGAAACCTATTTCTAATTGACATGTAAGTGTCCTGTGGGCTACTGGCAGCCCTGAAGGCAACCTGTTTGGTGAAATGCACGAGGGGAATCTGAGAAAGGCACTCTGGGGAGAGAAGGGAAGATGAAGAAGTCATGCAGCATTAGCAAAAGCCCATGTGTCTACAGGCAGGAGAGTCAACCTCCACTCCTCAGCCCAGTCTTCCGCTCCTGAAGACTCATCACTTCCTTAGGAAGATACTCAGAGACTTTATAACAAAATCCTCCACTTCGTTTAAATCACATTGAGTGGATTCTATAACTCAGAATCAACAGAGCTAATTCTATAATTTGCATCCAAAAGTCAAAGACACAAAAATAAAACAAAATATATCAGCTAACAAAATTTTTTATTTTATTAATTTTTCCCTGAAATGACTGGCGATTTCAATAAAAAGTTAATTTTTCTTAGCACATTATTCCATGTAGACATAGCCTATGCAAAAAAATTTATTAGAGAAGCTATAGCTGGGAAGAATATTTTGAGCGTATATTGCCAATTACGTTTAGTGAAGGATAATAAAAATATCTGGGAATGCAGTATTAATAGTAAAGTACCCTTTGGATCTCTGTAAATAGGCATTATTAAATCTAGTAATCTAAGAAATTCTGTACAAGAACTTGGCCTGATGGGTAAGGATGTTGTTACTGGCAAAGAGATTTAAAATGAGCATCAAATTTGTTTATCTCTCTCTTTGAGTGATGGGCATATAATGCCATCCTTGAGAGAGCGAAATAAAGGAAGTCTTCAATTAAACCTTTGATAAGAAATTGCAGAGTGCCCATGCACTTCAAATTCTTTTTATAATTACAAGTCTTGATACTTTCCAAGGCGTATTATTTGTGCTCAATCATATGTAATAGCCAGAGTCCATCATGTGAAATGTAATTCAGTTGTTGGATTGTAAGGTTTCTGTGCTATAAAATATCTAATTATAATAATACTGTGTATTTCTAGAGGACTTTACTTGAAAAGCAAGTTTAGAGAATTGTCTTGTTACTCTGCACCTGTGAGAGAGGTGCAGCACCAAATGCCGTGCACAGCAGAGACGTTTCTAATATATTCCGAAGAAAGCCGCTCTTCAGACCTTTACTTACCAATATTACACACTCCGTAGCAAAACAAAATGAGCTCTGCGTCTCCTGGCATAATTGAAAAGCTTATTTTTAAATGCCATGTGTTGCTATCATTCATGCTGTGTTTTTAATGATTATCGCACTTGCAAGCAAAATGCTATATTAGTTTTATACTCATGTAATTCCTGATTATCACAAACACACGCGATGAGAGACAGGAACAATATTAGGGTGCCAGAGGTGGAAAGAATCTCAAAAAGTTCTCTAATCTAGCATCTCATCTTTAGACACAGTTGAACTCAAGTCATCCGGGACATATGGTAGCATTTCCCTTTCAATTTAATAAGTGTTTTATGGAGGTCCACAATATGACCCATGCTACAGAGAATGAAAATCCAAGAACCTGACTCTGTCCCATCCATAAGGAATGTATAATATTTGTGCAAAGAAATGTACAATAAGTAGGAGAAAAAACATGGTATGTTAGTGTTGTGTAACTTAGGATGGCATAGATGAGTGATTCTCCAACATTATCATGCTTCAAAATCCCGTGGAGTTCTTGTTAAAACACAGATTAGTGGTCCCAACCTTGTTTCTCATCTAGTGGGTCTGGAGTGAGACCCACGAATTTGCATTTGCAACAATCCCAGGTAATGCTGAGGCTGCTGGTTCTCAGATCACACTTTGAGAAACGCTGCAGTAAATTATAGGGATTAAAAAGATAGGTTTTGGAGTTCAAGTGTGGAGTTTGAATCTTGGCTTTGCTCCTCACTGGCTGGATAATCTTGAACAAGCTACTTATCTCTTTTGTCTCAGTTTATTCACCTGTAAAACAGAAACAATAATAGTGCTTACCTCACGTGTTATTGCGGGCATTAAATGCGACAATACTTATAAAGCAATAGTGCACTGCCTGGCACATAATAAGTGCATAATAAATATTCATTAATAATTCTATTTCATATTAGTAGCTCCAAAATACCAGTTCTCAGACCAGTACTGGTGTGTGAAAAAATAAAAAATGTATAAACATTAATATAAAGTCACAAAATGCTTTTTCTTAGGAACAATTTTCCTTTACCCTGAGATAACATTCTTCATAATTTTTGGTGTTGAAATGTGTTTATAGTTGACTCTCCAAATAGGCAGGTTCAACTGGTTGTGTATTGAAAATATATATTAAAACCACAATACAAATAATAAGCAATACAAATAAAAACAATACAGTGTGACAACTAGTTAGACAGCATTTACATTGTACTAGGTATTATAAGTGAGTTAGAGGCCGGGCGTGGTGGCTCACGCCTGTAATACTAGCACTCTGGGAGGCCGAGGCGGGTGGACTGCTCAAGGTCAGGAGTTCGAAGCCAGCCTGAGCAAGAGCGAGACCCCGTCTCTAGTAATAATAGAAACAAAATTAATTGGCCAACTAAATATATATAGAAAAAATTAGCCGGGCATGGTGGCGCATGCCTGTAGTCCCAGCTACTCGGGAGGCTGAGGCAGAAGGATCACTTGAGCCCAGGAGTTTGAGGTTGCTGTGAGCCAGGCCGATGCCATGGCACTCTAGCCCAGGCAACAAAGTGAGACTCTGTCTCAAAAAAAAAAAATAA
>CAUYRT010024704.1:0-11139 GCA_963574885.1 Lepilemur ruficaudatus
CCAGGCTGTAGAGTGCCATGGCATCAGCCTAGCTCACAGCAACCTCAAACTCCTGGGCTCAAGCAATCCTTCTGCCTCAGCCTCCCGAGTAGCTGGGACTATGCGCCACCATGCCCGGCTAATTTTTTACATATATTTTTAGTTGTCCAATTAATTTCTTTCTATTTATAGTAGAGACGGGGTCTCGCTCTTGCTCAGGCTGGTCTTGAACTCCTGACCTCGAGCTATCCACCTGCCTCGGCCTCCCAGAGTGCTAGGATTACAGGCGTGAGCCACCGCGCCCCGCCATGAAAATATTGTTTTTAAAAAGGGTTCTGAACGTGAAACAAGCCAGTCACAAAAAGACAAATATTGTGTGATTCCACTTACATGAGATATTTAAAGTGGTGAAATTCACAGAGCTAGAAGTAAAATGGGGGGTGCCAGAGGTTGGGGTGGGGAGGAACAGGGGTTGGTGTTTAATGGGGACTGAGTTTCAGCTTGGGATGCTGAGAAGAGTTCTCTGGATGGACCGTGGTGATGGCAGCACCACAATGGGAATGTGCCGAATGCCACTGAACTAGACACTTGAAAATGGTTAAGATGGCAAATTTTATGTTATATGTATTTACCACATTACTTTTTTTTTTTAAAAAAAGGAGAGTTCTGAGAAAATTAAGAGAATAAGTAAATAGAATAAAGTTGCTGAAGAAAAACTGAAAGAACTAGAACTGTTAACAGAAAGCCCGAACAGTTTCATTAGCCCTGGGTGGGGCAGCATTGGGAGGGGCTTCGAACAGAGACTGTGAAAACTTTCTAAGTAGGCAATTACTGGACTGAAATTGCCATGTAAGATTTCCACTCTGAAATGCCTCCCTCTTTTGTTCAACAAGCAGGTACTGAGGGTCCACCGAGTCGAATGAGCCAGAATGCTGTCGTCTGGGAGTTCCAGGCCTGGATGGAAAGTCAGGTTCATGGTGCCATGAGACACGCAGGGCAAGGCTTTGGGGCACCAAGCGAACTGCGCCTGGAGAACTACCTGCCAGAAAGCTAGGGAGGCTTCCTGCGGCAGGTGCACGGGCTCTGCCGCACCAGGGGCTGGCTGAGAGCAGGAGGAGGGGGAAGGGACTGCAGGGAAGGCAGGAGGCACAGCATGTGGGAATGCAGGTAAAACAGCCTGGCACCTCCAGAAACTACCAGAAGTCCAGGGTGGCTGGACCCAAGGGCGCCTGCCAGGACAGGCTGCCACGGGTTGGGGAAGCAAGTGGGAGGCAGTTCACAGAGGCAGCACTATGTCCTAAGAGTGGCAGGGAACTTCTGTGGGATGCTGGGCAATGCAAAGATGAATGAGGCTTTTGTTTTTAAAAGTGGTGCGTCTTAAAGGAAAACAGAAGACAAGGAAACTTGTCCAGAGACCCCTATGATAATACAGGTGGAAGGCCTTCAGATCTGAACTAGTCATTTGATGTGTGGCCTCTCCTAGAGGCAAGGGGCAGGCTAACGCGCTCTAACCCCCTTTCATGTCTACAATCATCCCCATCTTTTGATCTATCCCTCACTCATCAAACACAACTGAGTATTTAGTATGCTGTAGACACTTAAGCCAGAATGCTTGGGTTCAAATGCCAGCTTTGAAACATACTCACCAGGGGACCCTGAGCAAGTTACTTAAACTTCTGGACCTCCATTTCCTCATCAGTCAAAATGGAGACAATGACAGTATCCACCTTAACGGGACGTGGTGAGGATTAAATGAAAGGATACACAGAAAGTGCTCAGACCAACACCAGATGCTTGGGGAGCACTCTGTAACACCGGTGTTCCTCTATCCTCCCACTGCTATGTCTACACACACACACACACACACACACACACGTGTGTGTATATCTGTATATGAAGCCTGGCACTGGGGGATAGAGATGAATGAGACATGGACCCTACCTTCAAATAGCACAAGCTCTGGTTGGGAAATAATAACTCTGTGGCATTAAGATATGATTAAGCATAAAATGCAATCTGAACACATATTTTTATATAATTAAATTATATCAACTCAATAAAAGGCCATTTTCAAGGAAGGCAAAAAATGACACACCAAGCCAGATTTTAGTCTTTGAGAGCAGTGGAGTATGGGCAATCCTGCTTAATTTCTTTCTTAGGGAGTCATTCGGTGAAGTCATGCTAACAGATCATTATCTTTATTGTATCTCCATACGACCCCGGGGGAGTAGCTGCCACGTTTTACACACGGGATGGGCAAGCACAGTGAGTGACTCGACAATCCATAAAGCATCATCACTAAATCCTATCCCTAAGGATTTTCAATTGCTTGTGACGACTACAGTTTGGGCTAAAACATACAGTAATGCTACTAAGAGAGTCCTAACCCCATTCAACTCTTTCTCAACTGGAACATATTTTTCTAAGAATGGTAAAATTCTTGTTACATAACTTTTTGGGGGTGATTGAAGTCAAATCCTTTTTACTGTTCAGTGCTGGTTTTGCCAAGAACTACTTCATTGTGTCAATTACTTTGGCTGAAAGCAATTTGTTTTAAGCCTGTTAAACCTCCAAATGCTTTTCACAAATGTTTCTACTTATCGATTCAAGCGAAACAGTGTCTAGCTAGAGGCACTCTGGTGAGCGTGCAGAGGAGGTCTGACTCTGTCCTAGGCCAACTCGTTGTCCGCTTTCATGCCTTTGTAGGTTGTGCCAATAAGGGTCGGTCCCTCATCTGGAAGTCCTCCTCTTCTGAATGCTTAAGTCTGCCCAGTCTTTGCCGGGGAGGAGAGTTAAACGCCACGTGTGTGCACACACACATGCAGATATGCAGATACACGTGTACTTAATACGCATGTGATATACACTACAGAAACACGAGCACTCTGTCTCGAGCACACAGGGAGGTGGGGCGGGTGCTCTGCCTCTTTCACCACTATTTAGCGCACACTGTCACACGTGCGCGTCGCACCTGGTCTGTGTCTGTTTGGGGAGGGTCTCTGAGATAAATATGGTGACGGTCCCTGAACTGATTCAACCAACATTCACCAGGAAACCCATCACGTGCCAGCTGCTACCGAGCGCAGAAGACACGAAGATGATCACCGGGAAACTGCCCAGAAGGAGCTTAGACCTAACGGGAGCTCTGAAAATAAACCTGTGACAGGCATCTGGGATGATCGCAGTGACAGAGGTTTATACTAAATACTGCACGGCCGCTGAAGAAGGCAACTGGGTGTGCTGACAGGTGGGCCAGCCCGAAGGAGCCGGGGATGCCAGGGGGAGCCACCCCCAAAAGGGCCTTGGGTGTCAATGGCAGAGGGAGGGGTGCTGAAGGCTCTCCATGGGAAGCTGCTATGACCCGGTCTCTGAGGAGGAGTATTCTAAAGGTCTCACTTCTTAGCTGAGCTCATCTGTGCCCACGGATCCAATTACTACCTACCTCCTGAAGGCTCTCGAATGTCTTAGCTCCAGTCTGGACACCTCCCAGCCTCCAGACCCTTCGCTGACAGCCTGCTCAGCACCTCAGCGTGTCCGTCCCATAGGTCTCTCCCACCCCACAACCCCCTTCCTGTGCTGCCATCTCTGTGCATGGCTCTCGCTTAGCTGGAGGAGCCAGATGCCTGGGCATCAGCCTCGATGTCCCCTTGTCCCAACTCCTAGCCCAAGTCCAGGTGATGCTACCCGAAGCATCTCCCATGCCCGGCTCCCACCCCACCAGTGCAAACTACCCTCGCCTCTCCCCAGGGTCCTGCCACAGCTTTCTGCTTCCTCCCTGCCCATCTCCACCCTCCGCTGTGCTTCCAACCAACCCTCCCCACTGGAGGGAGCATGATCTTTTAAAACAAAAAATCTGATCAAGTCACTCCCTTGCCTCAAAATTCTTCCCTACATTCTCCCTGCTCCCAGGAACAAGACCACACTCCTTAACATGGCCCCAAACGATGCTCCCAGTCCCACTGCAAGCCGCTCTACTCCTTTCTTTTTCACCACATGTGACCTTCTTTCAGTTCCCAAAAGGTTATTTCCCACCTAGGGCTTCTAGAAGCTTCCCTGGCCTGGATGGCTCTTTGCCCATCCCCCCCAAGGGAGTGAACTAGAAAGACATGTGGACGCCTTCCTTAGGAAGCCGCCCTGATACACACCCCTGAGTCCCATGCCTGCAACATCCTGCCGTTGTCCCTTAGACTTCCTAGTACAACCCATCACTGCTGTCATGAAGTAAGTATGAAAATAACATTGGATATCCAGCTCCCAAGGAGCAAAGCAGGCTTCCTAAAGACCAGGAGCACGTCATCCTCGGGTTTCGGTGGAACCCTTAGAACGATGGAATAACGAGCTCCGCGACTACTCAAGTACTTAATACGCAAGGGAAAGGATGGAAGGGGCAGAGCTGCTGTCAAACAAAACCAAACCCCAGATGAGAAGCGATGAGGGTCCGAGCTAGAGCAGAAGGAAGGGGTGATGAGGTATTTGGGGAACAGAAACCACTGGGTCAACTGAGATACTGGGTGGGGGGCAGAGTCTAAAATGATTACGAGGAAAATCTCATGTTTCTATGGGAGACCATGTTTTTTACATTTTTAACTGTCCTATGCACTTGTAGGTATTCACTAGAAATCAGCTCAAGTTGCCACACGGACTTAAAGGTCCCTCCATAAATACCTGCCCAACCATTTCTATACTCGTTATCTGTCACTGTGGGCTGCCCACTGTCCTTGAAAGGTCGTTTGTGAGAATGATCTGCAGCTCAGGACGGCGGTGTCTCCCTCCCCTACAGAGGGAGCGCAGAGCAAAGGACATCTCCCAGATGTTGCCTGCAGAAGGCCAGTCCCGTCAGGTTCTCCCTGCGTCTGACAGCACAGCCTGGGCAGGTGCTAAGGTCTTCTGCTAGACTCCCCACCGCGGGCAGGCCCTGGGCATGGAGTTCCCGCCCTTGGGCAACATCCAATTCCACAGGTCAAATCCGCCACTACACAGTGAGGGTAGTTTATTAAAGACAGAGGGTTTTAAGTGTTTTCCAGAAAGCTGGCAGAATAAATAACCTCTACAATTTAAGACACAACTAAGTACTCTGCAAAAACGTGGTTTCCCGCACCAACAGTATTTTCCAGAAAAGGACGAGCTTTAGAGTAAACAAAAATGGAACTGTGTCTACCTAACCGGTAATTAAAAAATAAGGGCTTTAGAGAAAGAAACACTCTTCCGAAGAGCCCGTTCTTCAAAGTAAACCGAAGAGGATGTGTGCTTGCTCCTGCCAACACTTCAGAGCACCCCAGTCCTGGACTGCGTTACCTTAAACGTGCTGCCTTCAGCAGAAATTAAATATATGTGTCAAACATCTAGTAAGACAAACATGAAGCTTGGTGGGGAGGAGTTGTATCAATAATAATTATTAGCATTTAGACTTTATAACATTTTTTCTTTTTAATTACCAATGTTTCTGAAGGTATTTAAAACATTTTGTTAATACTAGAAACCCTTTATTAATAAGCTAGGATTATAAAGAAGAATTTTTCTTGAAAGAGATTTTTGTAAGTAGTACAAAATGCCACCGATTTTCAGTCCTTGAAGAGATTGTCTTACTAGCGAGGGCAACGCTTTAATGTTTAATTTTCAGTGTTAGCCATGATTAAGGTTTTCATGCTCCTAGTTTTATAGTATGAACAGGCTGTAACACTAGAAACAAAGATGTTATTTCTCTTTTCTTATCCAACCTCCACCCACCTAAAATGTTTATTTTTGAAGAGAATATATGAAAAGGTTTTCACTATCTCAGAAATTAACTATAACCAATTAATGGTTACTTTTTAAACACAGCTTTGCGAATTTTCCACTAAAATGCGTGGGTTTGTTTATAATGTCATAAATGGTTGTGGTTTGGCTATAAAATAAATTCCTTGCTGGGTGGAGTACCAAGTGTACCAATTAGAAATTCTCGATTAGTGTGGGCACCGCTTTGCACTTTTCCATGAAAGCATTTTCTTTTGATTTTGCTATCACAGAATGCCTAAGTCTGTCCTCTGTCACCACATGAGAATGCAAAAGAGGCTTGAAAACACTTCTTAGTGTTGATTTCAGATAATTTCCTCACAGGAGTTCCTTGATCCTGTTTTAAATCCAACTATTTGCCAACTTGAAAACTCCAGCATAACCATAGTTAAGAGAAAGCCATCAGTAATACAGATGTCAAAAGATGCTTCAGATTACTAAATAAATTATTCTTAATTCCCAAGATTTAAATGCACAGAAATGAAAACAAATGTTCCATTTCAAAACTAGAAAAAAACTGCAGTAGCTAATAAGATTATTAAAGTGATTTCAAAAAGGGGCAGGGCAGGTCATGAGGACTTGCCCCTCTGGTGGTCAGTAACAAGTAGCACCTGCAGGGCAAGAAGCCAGGCCACGCCCGGGAAGTGGCAGACATACTCTGCACAGGCTCTAGAGGGAATTTTCTAAGTTCTCTCTTGACGCCTTCTGAGGCAAGAAGGAGAAAAGACTATCAGCCAGAATCACAACCCTCTAAGGCCATGATCAACTTCCAAGTTATTATAATGCCGAAATATTTTATATAACGCCGGGATTATTTATAGGATTACAACACAGATTATAACTGTGTTGTAATCTGATGGGGCTCTGACTGTTTGGAGGAAACTCCCCCTCAAAAATAAAAAAAGTAATTAAAAGTAAGAAAAGAAAGGACTTAGTCACGGTACATGTAAAACAGGCAAGAATTTTAGATGAAAATCAGTAATGTGACATGACAAGCAAAGGAGCTAATATATAATATTAGGCCACATTATTAGAAATACGGACTTTAGAACAAGCGAGGTGAGGTAACGTGCTGTAGTCCACTCTGCTTAAAAACCATGTCTGCAATATCACATTCAGTTGAATCAAATTTTAAAAGGAATATAGACAAAAGGAAACAGGTATTGATGCAGCAAACCAGGACGATGAAGGGTCTAAAATCGTATCTTACGAGGAATTTTTTTAATGGTAATGTTTAGCTAGAAGAAGACGTGAGAAAAGAGCTATCACAATTGTTTTCAAACACGTGACGACCTAGCATAGGGAAAAGAGATTAAACCCATTCTCTGTGGACCCAAGGGGCAGCACTTAGGCTACATTTTGACTGCTTATAGGAAATGACAATCTGAACTGTCCAGATACGGAATGGATCGCATGGGCAGGTGGTGAGTGTCCAAGGAACTGCTCAAGCACAGGGTGAATAACCTGTGCAGCTCCCCAACACGGCAGAGATTTCAAGCCCTGGAGGGGTGGGGCCGGAGAGCAGGACCAGAGAGCGCCCTCCCCACTTGGGTGAGGGCAGCTCCACATTTATCTGCTTTACACTTGAGTTCCTGGGTAAGCTTTACTCTGGAGAAAGAGCTCAGAGGCTTAAGAAAGTAAACCACGAGATGAGATTACCCGGCAAGTCCATTCAAACACGGAGATTCTTACAACCCAGGACAACTGAGCAAAGACGTGCACTCACCTTGGCGAGCTGCGAGAGATGGAAGCACCTAAAGCAGAGGTCCCTAGGCTTTTCGGCACCACAGACTGTTTTCATGGAAGACAAATTTTCCGCGGACTGGCGCAAGGGGGTGGCTTCAGGATGATTCGAGCACATTACATTTATAGAGCACTTTATTTCCATTATCATCACATTGTAATATATAATGAAATAATCAAACAACTCACCACAGCTTGGGGGCCAACGCTGTAAAGGACTCACACAGAGGAAAGAGCTCCTACTTCCTTCCCTCTTCCATCCATTTCCTTAATTTCTTATTCTTTTATCAGCAAATTATAATAAAAAGAGCCTGATATTTAGACTTCAAGAAATTCAGACTGGTTCCTCAAAATGTTAGACCAAGAGTTACCATATGACCCAGCAATTCTACTCCTAGGTGTCTACTCAAAAGAAATGAAAGCGTATGTCCCCACAAAAATGTGCAGACGAATGTTCACGGTAACACTACTCATAATCGTCAAAAAGTGGAAATAACCCAACTATCCCATCAAATGGTGAACGGATAAACAAAGTGCGGTATATCCATACAATGGAATATTATTTGGACATAAAAAGGAATGGCAAACTGACACATGCTACAACACGGATGAACTTTAAAACGTTACGCTAAGTGAAAGAAGCCGGGGACAAAAGACCACATACTGAGTGATTCCATTTATATGACATGTCCAGAATCCATAGAGACAGTAAATAGATTAGCGGTTACCAGGGACTAGGGTGATGGGGAAGTGAGGCGTGATGAAAATGTTCCAAAATTAGATAGTGGTAGTGCACGCACAATTCTGGGAACAGAATGAAAACACTCAACGATATGCTTGAAAAGGGAAAAATTTTATGGTATGTGAATATCGTCATAAACTCTATCATTAACACAAAAAAAGTTTCAGACTCGTATCCAAGCCCTTACTAGTTGTGTGGCCTTATGAAGTCACCAACTCTCTTTGAGCCTCAGTTTCCTCATATGTAAAGGGAGAACGTAATACTACCTACCTCAAAGGGAGGCTTCGAAGAAAATATGGAGTATTTCCCAAATCATAAATTGGCTTACAAAGGATAGCTATTTTCCACTTTTCAAACTATTGTAGTTTTTCTTTTAGCAAAGAAGTTTGTGATTTCTAGCTCACTTTACCAATTTTAAATACTTTGAAGAAAAAATAATGTATACACTTCCAACTTTAAATAGGAGAGCCCGTTCCTAAAAGATGAGAATGGACAGCCTTTTCAGGAGGCCAGACAGTGCCAGTTTTACACTTAGCATCCACTACAAACTAAGAGGAGAGACAACAAGCAAAAAATATAAGGGAGGACAGAAATTTAATTCATTAGAACACAGTTTTCTCTTTTTCCCTTCCCATTTATACATTGTCTTCTATCTTATCTCACCAGAAGGACGTTAACTATGACAGTCATCCAAATAATAAGTATGGATTGTATTTTCTGAAGCTAATTAAATATGACTTTTTAGTTCCTGTCATTATTAAAAGCATGGGGTGTACTCAAAATATAAAGCTGTATGAGTTCATATATTATGCTGTTGTATTCTTGCCATTGAAATGTAAATCTCTCATTAAAAAAGAAAAAAGATTTTCAATGTAGCTAATGAAATATCCAAATGTTTAATCTAGTTCTTGGTGAATGGTGTTTCTGTGATTCCCCTGCTTTAATTGAATCATCATAATAATTAACTGAATTGTATTCCTTTATTTTTTCACTTAATGGAAGCCTCTTAAAATGAATAATTTCACATCAAAACATCTGTTGCCTAAGACATCACTGGTTAACATTCATTTCTGCCCTATAGGCTACTCTTGCTTTAAACATTATTCACAAGGCAACCTAAAAAATACAGAGCTAAGAACTTTTGGAGAAAAGTAATTCAACAGTTATGATTGGATTGTGTTTTGAAGGATCTTGCTGTTTGGTTTTAAAGTGGGTTTTCTTTAAACTGCTACCTCTACAATATTTAAGAGCTGGTTTTTACTTTCTTCTAGACATCCTTACCAGTAAAATACCATACCAATATCTTTATGCTGGCAAGTAACAGGAAAAGGCAGAAAACCAAAACATTTATGAATAGATGTGTAGGTCAACTTCATGATTAAACTGCTATTTAGGAACAGTATGACCAGGCCCACAAACAACTGCTCAAATAAAAATATCTAGGCTCATTTTCATGTCCCAAATCGAGCTGTCAATGATACGTCCACAGCTTAATTTCTAAAAGACTTTGTGCCTGGAAGTCATTTAACATAATTTTCAGCCACATGCCTTTCCAATTAACATACAAAGAATTCTACTATAAACCCATAGAAAGTTGTACCTTCCTTTTAGATCAAAAATATTAATTCGAATGTGACTGCATATAAGTCAATTAACCTATTCGAAAAATTAATTAAGGAATCTATTCAACCCATTGGAGAGCAAAACCATTCCCATGACTTTTTAAATTATTCCAATGGCTACCAGAGTACCAAATACATTCTACCTGCATTCAACACCTTCTGAGGCTCAAAAACACAGGTGTTCTGCTCTTGGAAACCGGTGTTAAATTTAAAACTTTCTTTCATTCCACTCAAGAGGGCATTAGTGTTCATGAAGGCCCACAAGGGGTTCACATGAAAACTATAAGCTGCGAAAACTATCAGAGTATACACTCTGCCATGAAAAACATGATAAATTTCACCAGACATGAAACATCACTATACAGGATGAATCAACACACTCAATACTCTTTATTGCTACATGGATAGCTCCTATTTGCAAACAGGTGTCGAATAACTAGAAAAGTTCCCATAAATCACAATTATAATCACAAAATAAATTGCTCCGGTTGTCAATGGATATAGAATTCAAAATTATTCCGACTGCATTTAAGTAAATTCTATAAAATACATTTTTTTTTTCCTTTAACAAACTTTCGGGGTCCGCTGATGAAGCCATAAATCTAACATGTGAAAAATGTGTGGTTAACTTTTGTGCATGAATTATCACACATCATGTTCTGATAAAATATGCAGTGTGCTGTGAAAATCTTTTTCAACCCGGCTACTGAGACTGAACTCTTTCAAGCATGTAGGATTTTATGTTATTTAAAAGATGCCATATTGGTGGATATTATATGCTCCCTTCCTGTAAAAACTGCAGAAAAAGAAAACAGAATCCATTATCCCGTAAACAAAACAACACTTTCAAGCCAGACCCACTTTGGCTTTCCATCTAAAACGCTCTCGGTTGCACGAAACGGTGATGATTTAATTAAAGTAGAGCTGAACGGATTCCGGGGTCCATCCGCAACCTACGCCGCGTGCATCCTCGTAGGAGGGTTTTGTTATTAAGTGATTTGTCTTCCGAGTTCTTCACCCAGAGATTTCCAAACAGATGCGAGTTTGGAAGCAAAGCAGCCACACGTCCCCCGGCACGCGGAGGCTGCCCGGGCCTCCCCACCGGCCCCGCTCCCCACGCGCCCCCCGCCCGGTGCGCTCGCGCGGGTCCGGCGGCCGGCGGGGTCCGCGCGCCCACCGGCCGGGAGCCCCGGGGCGGCGGCGGGGAGCGCCGGGCGGCCTGGGCGAGGCGCGGCCCCGCGGGCCCGCGGCCCGAGCACAATGCGGCGGCGGCGGCGGGGG
>CAUYRT010024705.1:0-37371 GCA_963574885.1 Lepilemur ruficaudatus
GGAGAGGAAAAAAAGGATGTAATTTTTAGTTAGAATTAACTGAAGAACACTGAAATTAATTGAACCCAGGACCTTGGCTTTGGGGGCCATGATAGACAAGGACCAGGAGTCTCCTATGGCCTTAGTCGTGTAAGGGTTGGGAAAAGTTCATTATTCAACAGGCTCTGCATTAGGATGCATGTGCAGTCGGCAATCTGGAAGTTAGTTTTCTGGCTTACTAAGAAAAATGCTATGATTTTCCTGCTTCTGGAACTAGTACTCCACATTGTTCTCTGTTTACTCTTTAGGAGAACAAGTTGGCTTTGGTTATAGTGTCACATTCAATGACTCTTCCCTTTCATTAGCAGAAGATGACAACAAGTTTAAAAGAGAGAACAGAATAGTGGCTGCAAATAGAATTTTTTTCTCTGTTTATACTATTGTATATATAAGTCATCTTAAAATAGGGTCTTTTTATAGTCATTCTTGGCAGAGGTAGCAGTAGTATACCAAGATCACTAAGCTGTGTAAGGAATCAGGATTCAGATCTATCTCTTAAAAAAAAAAAAGAAAAGAAATAGTAATCTGCTAACTGCCAAATAAGCAGGACTGACTTCAGATAACAGCCAAATAAAGTCTCTCTTGGTGTTTAGACACTGACACGTACAGACTGAGATTCCAACTCAGCAAACTTTCTGCTTAACACAGAAGTTACTGTGTCAAACCAATGCTTCATTATAAGAGCCTCTGATTTCTATAAATAAACACACAGTTGTATTCAGCTTCAAAAATGAGCTACAATTAAAGGAGAAGAGGCCATTCTGTGGCTGCCTCTGATGAATACATGTTACCTCTTGATGAAGGGCTGTGCCAAGAACGAGCTTTCAACAAAGGCAATTAATTAAAACTGACCATTGCAAAAGTAAATATATACAATATAGGATTCATGGAGGAGAATGTACAATAAAAACTACTGAAAGCTAAAATGATTTCCATTACAAATGACTAATTAGCACTGCTTGGCAAATAGCACTAACACTGAATTCTTTTCTTTGGTGGCCTTTTAGAGGGAGTTAGAACTCCATGAATAGCATATCACCAGCACAATGAGGGGCATATATCACAGCTGCTAGAGGGAAGGTGGCAGCTGAAGAGACTTTCTCAGAGCTTGTCTTCCAAAGCAGGTCTCCATGCTACAGTTGGGGATCTTGCAAATACAATTTTTTTTTTCAATAAATTACACTGAAGGCAACAATTTCTGAGCAAAGATGGCTTCACAGTCCCAGAAACTACAGATGTAACCATATAAAGGTCTGAAATCATCAGAAATAACATGGTGAAAGTGCTGTGTTTATGAGTTATTTACCACTCAAAAGGACCATTTACTACTGTAGATTTCCTTTAAATATTTAAAGTTTGGTTCAGGGTCTCCTGAAGGTAGAAGGGGGTAAGTTTGAAACAGTTTCCTAATAATACTAAGGAAGACATTATTGCCTACGGTGGCTCACGCTGTAATCCTAGCACTCAGGGAGGCTGAGGCGGGAGGATCCCTTCAGTTCAGGAGTTCGAGACCAGCCTGAGCAAGAGCGAGATCCCGTCTCTACCAAAAATAGAAAAAATTACCCGGGCATGATGGCACATGCCTGTAGTCCCAGCTACTCGGGAGGCTAAGGCAGGAGGATTGCTTGAGCCCAGGAGTTTGAGGTTGCTATGAGCTAGGCTGACACCACGGCACTCTAGCCCAGGCAACAGAGTGAGACTCTGTCTCAAATAAATAAATAAATATTTAACTTTTCAAATATAATCAAAATATGTTTTCATTGCCAAGAATTGAGAATTCTGGTGTGGTTGCCAAAGCACTGGCTCATGACTCCAAAGTCCAATTCTGTGTTCTGGGTCCACTCCACTGAGCACACCACCAAGAAGGAGTTTAATCATTTAAAAATTAGGTCAACAGTTCGCAGGGCTGCTGCAAGAATCAAATAAATCAGAGAGATGCAAGAATGTGACACATACCATTCCAGGAACGCCTCCATTTTGTAGACTACCACTCCTGACAACCTACAGAGTAAACCTGCAGGTTTCATTTCTGCTATGGAATGCCTAGTTCCAACAGTTTATGAGAAGATGTTTCTGGAATATGTTAACTTATGAAGCTGCTATAGTTTGGCCTGGCACACAGTTGGTGTTCAGTGAACACTTGCTGAATGAACTAAACAACTATACCCTGGCGAGACTGAGCCTCTAAAACAGAGATTCTCAAACTTGTTGGTCTCAGGACCCCTTTACACTCTTCAAAATTACTGAGGTGCCCAAAGAGCTTTTCTTTATGTGAGTTATGTCTCTTGATCTTTATTATAATAGAACATTTAAAAACACAAGAACACATTCCATTAGGGTCTGAAAGAAGATGCTATCTTGCATGTTGCTTAGCTCTGAAAACTCCAGTGTGAGCTTTTGAGAGAATGAGAATGAGAAAGGCAAATAATGCCTTAGTATTATTAGGAAAGCGTTTCAAACTTGCCTCCTCCTACCTGCAGGAGACACAGAACCAAACTTTAAATATTGGTGGCCTAAAACTTTAGCCAGAAACTGAACTGTAATCAGCCAAAAGAAAAAAAGCATATAAAAATATGGTCAAACTTTGCCAAAAGGGAGCCAAATAGCAAACACTGCCCACGGCTCCGTCAGGACTCAAGGGAGGCTACGCGGTGTTCTGAGGCAGACGGAGAAGGCTGTCACCACTGGATACCACACAGTTCCTCCAATTCCTTTGCTTCCACACAACTCTTGCAATCCTCTTTTTTTGTCACATGAAAATAAGCACCTTGTTTTGGGATAGTTGTTTTCTTTAGTATAAATTAAGACATGCACATTTTGCTTTATGCTACCACATAAGACTAAGTAACCTGAGTCTGTTACTGGTCAACTCTGGATTCAGAAACAAAAGAGAAGCAAACCGTGGTTTTGACAACCCCAGTCAGGTCTGTCCCCTCGGAGCAAAAGTGGGTCAGCAAGCCTCCCTCATAAGGCTGTATCTACATCTGATACATGGCATCCTGCTGTATCTCACTCCCTGCTAATGGCAACAATAACTGGAAAATATTCAAGAGATCTAGGAGAGTCAATGCTCAAATTCACTAAGATCTGTTTGTCAAACAATAGAACGGCAATCCTCTTAAGTGCTTACTAAACACGTCCAGTCTGAATTCTACCCAGGAATATTTGATTAACCAGAGGCACATGATGTTCATGATATCTGAATAAAATTATGCAGAGCTCTAAGTCTACAGAGTACCAGCCTTCAGCAACTGCAGGAGCCCAGAGAACCTGGCTGGCTACAGGGAGGAGGTACCCATGCTCCAGGCTTCCACTGTCTTCTCACTGGAGTAAGTGCTGCCAATCATGAATTTGCTCAAAAAACTGTGTCACCTGGACCAAGTCAAATTCCTAGGGTTAAATGAGAAGGCTTCTCTCAGGGCAAAATAACATCATGTCTGGGTGCTGCCCTTTTCCTCCACAGTCCTCCCCTGAGAGGCATCAGCAGAGGCTCCAGAAAGCCCAACCCCTACGATTAGCCTGGCCTACGTCAATCCCTGGTATGTAAAGAAATTCCAGCTGGACTGAGTGGGTTCAAGCCTCTTCAGGAGGAATCCCAACCTGCTTCTGAATGATTTTAGGCCAAAATACTCACTAGAGTGGCCGGAGCCAACACAGCCTCACCGCTGACAGGTGCCTCCAATTGGGTGCTTTGAGAGCCATCACTATCAGCAACTAAGTCTGCCTTTCATCGTCTATCTCAAGTACTGGACTTCCCAAGGAGGTGACAAACTATCTTTCTGCTTCAGTTTAGCCTCATACTACTGGCTCCTTTCCTCCTTTCACATCTTGCTCTAAGTGTCCTCTTCTGAGCCACCCTTTCCCTGAGCAGCCCTTCTAACTTGGACTCCTTGTAATTCTCTACCTCAGCTCCTTGTCCATCCCTTCGCAGGAATTCTCTCCATCTGAGGTAGTGTGTGAACATCTGTTTACGTCTCTCTGCTGTTTAGCATTCAAAGCACAATGTCTGCATACAGTCGAGTATTGAACAAAATCTGAATTCGTGCAATCCTCATAAATGCTGCATTGGGCCCCCATGTCCCCAAATTACAGGCCGAGGACACATCTTACCAAGGGCTAAGACAGCCCGCAGGTAGGGGGTAGTGGTGGCACAGGACACAACATCCCTAGACAGGCAGTCACCTCACCTCGCCTGAGTCTACAGTGAGGCCATGCACAGTACCTTGCTGCATTCCCCTCACCAACCCATACTCCATGGCTTCCTGGAACCCCAAGACTGAAGGCCCCCTGACAGGCAGAGGTTCACAGCAGAGAGGGGAGGGGGCTTGCCTGGTCCCTGCCCCTCCCTTTTCTCTACCACATAACCTCCCAAGTCCCCCTATCCATCAGAGCTCTATCTAACAAAGGGCCATCCGAACCAGTGAGGGGGTGACAATGAGTTTAGGTGATATACCGAAGAACATATTTTTTAGTAGTTACATTTTCACATTAGAAAACTAACCAATCAAAATCTAGAAGATGGGCACTGTGGAGGGGTGGGACATGCTTGAAAAGTAGTTGGGGAGCAGATTAGGGGTCTCAATAGGGGAAAGGAATTCCTCTAAAACTGATTTATGTGATTAACTGTACACCTCGGTAAATTCACTGAAAATCATTTAATTGTACACTTAAAATGGAGTAAAGGCATGATATGTAAAGTATACTTCAATACAGAAAAAAACATAAAAATTCAAAATAACAAAAAAAATGTGAGTACAATAAAGTGAAATAAAAGGGTCCCCATTCTTATGGAGCATATAGAATAGCAGGGAAGATATTTGTTAGATAATCACAGTACAATGTGAGAAACTGTGAAATATTAAAAGGCAGATCAGAAAAGCCCTCTGGACAGAAGTGAGGTTGAAATTGGCATCTAAAGCACACAAAGAATTTCTAATTTTTCCAACTCTCTGAATGCAACATGCTGTCATATATTGCACATGATATTTTTTAATAGTTTTCTTTCTTGTTTTCAACCACTCACACATGCTCACCTCATATTTATAAAATCTATAAATAAATATATAAATAAAGGCAAAATAAAATAAATGTCATATGCTCTGCACTAAATACCTGAGTGATTATAATGGAGCAAGAACAATCTGGAAATATTTTTCATAAAACGTATTAAACAATGGCATACAACAGAAAACTACTCAGCAATAAAAAAGAATAAACCACCAATATATGCAAGAACATGAGTTAATCTCAATGCATTATATTAAGAAGCCAGCCAGACACAAGGGACTATATATTAAAATTACAAGGTTCTATTTTTATGACACTTCTGAAAAAGATTATAGGGAAGGAGAACCACTAAGTGCTTATGAGAGGCTGAGTATGAATAGAGCAATTGACTGCAAATGAACAACATTAAGAAATTTGGGGGAGTGATAAAATTGTTCTATATTTTGGTTTCAATGGTGGTTACATAACTCTATATACTTGTCAAAATTTATAGACCTATATACCAAAATGAGTGAATTTTATTGTGCATAAATGTTTAAAAACTTGTTATATACCATTTTGAAGTATAAAAGTTCATATTTTTATCAAGCTGCAATAAATTATTGTTTTCATCAAAACCATTATGCAATGTCGTGTCACAACCAATTGTATTTGTACTGTTCAATACAGTAGCTAATAGCCACATGACTATTTGAATTTACATTTAAATTAACTAAAATTAAATAAACTTAAAATTTAGTTCCTCACTTGTACTAGCAATGTTTGAAGTGCTGAATAGCCATCTGTGGCTACTTGTTACTGTACTGAACAGCAGAAATATGAAACATTTTCATTTCTGCAGGAATTTTTATAGAATGATGCTGCATTTGATACTCTTCTTTGAGTTGATTACATTTGCACAGAAAGAGTAGATGCAGTTAAGGGCCAACCCTGCCCCCACAGAACACCTGGACAATGCGCCACCGGATCTGCTTGGTCCTAACACTGTACACAATGGGATTGAGCACAGGAGGGAGCAGCAGGTAGACATTGGCCAATGTCTGTACTAGTGGTGGCAGATGCTTCCCATAGCAATGAACCAGGGTCATGCCAATGAGAGGCACATAGAAAAGCAGCACTGTACAGATATGAGAAAGACAGGTGTTGATAGCCTTGAGCCTCTCTTCCCAGGAAGCAATGCTCAATACTGCCTGGAGGATTAGAATGTAAGACACCAAGAGGATTAAGGCATCTAATACAATGGTGAAGATCACAGCCAACAGGCCATAGATGTTATTGACACGTGTATCAGCACAGGCAAGCCTCATGGCATCCTGATGGAGGCAGTATGCATGGGACAGGACATTGGAGTGGCAGAAAGGTAGCCTTTTGATGAGGAAAGGCACAGGGAGTACAGCTCCTATGCTCCGCAGCAGGACTGCTGCTCCAATTTTGCCAATGACGCCATGAGTAAGAATGGTAGCATAGTGCAAAGGAAAGCGGATGGCCACAAAGCGATCAAAGGCCATGGCCACCAGAACACTTGATTCCACTACCCCAAAGGTGTGGATGAAGAACATCTGGGTGATACAGGCATTAAAAGTTACTGAACGCCAGCTGAACCAGTGAACACTGACCATGGTGGGCATGGAAGATAGTGAAAGGCTAAGGTCAGTAGCAGCTAACAGGGCCAGAAAATAATACATGGGCTCATGGAGACTTCGCTCAACTTTGATTACAGCAAGGATGGTGACATTGCCCAGGAATGTGGTACTGTACAGAAGACAGAGGGGCAAGGCCATCCACGAGTCCTTCTCTGGCATTCCTGGAATCCCAGTCAGGGTGAAGAAGGTCTGGCGATTATCAGTAGTTTGGTTCAGCAGTGACATAGTGGAACAGTGGTTGACTAGACAAAAAGAGAACTCATTAAGTCAAACATCCTTCAATGGCATCAGTGACAATAAGTATTGACATGGTAGCCATAAGAGAGAATAACTAAAATATTATTCTAACACATCCATGTTCACAGCTTGATACAAAAACTGATGGATACGTCTCATGAGGCAAGAATTCTGTCACTGTTCATAAAATGCTAAAGTACTTAGTAGAAAGGAAAAAAAAAAAACTTCAATCAACATTGGCCCCCAAGAGGGATATAAATCATTTGAAAACATCAAGGAGTTACCTGTCTTGCTGACTGCAGTACTAAGGAAGAATTTGGTATTGTGCATTCATGTGGATAATAAACACCAACATCAATAACCATAAAGAAACTGTTAGTGAATACAAACCTAAGGGCTGGTGCTAAACACAGATGTGCAGATGTATACATGTGTGTGTATGTATGTGTATCTTGGTTGTGATCTTAAATTTTTGTGATTTAGATATGCCCCTTTCCCTGTTTGGTACTCAATTTCTCCACCTTCATGAGGTGGGATGGAGGAGAAAAGATACCCTTTAAAAGGAATTTAAAGGTCTTATCTTCTGTATTCCTGGGTCCACGGGTAGTAAAAGGACCTGAGCTTGAAAGATGTGAGGGAGTGAGAAGTCACCGTGGCCCCCAAGGAACCTTAGAAAGACCCACTATGGTTGGCAGAATAACAGTCCCCAAGAATGTCCACATTGGAATCCTTGAAACCTATGAATATGTTACCATGCTTGACAAAAAGGAACTTGCATATGGAATTAAAATCAAGGACCTTGAGATGAAGAGCTTATCCTGGATTACCAAGTAGGTCAAATCTAATCACATGAGTACTTAAAAGTGAAGAAAACTTTCCCAGCTGCAGAAAACCAGAGAGGTGGTAGTATGAGAGGGACTGGACACTACTTGTTAGCTTTGAAGATGAAGGAAGAGTATCAGAAGTCAAAGAATGTGTGTGTCCTCTAGAAGCTGGCAAAGAGAAGAGGAGATAATTTTTCCGGAGTCTCCAGAAAGGATTGCAGAAAGGAATTCCTAACACCTTGGTTTCAGCTCAGTGAGACCCATGATCTGACCTACAAAACTGTTACATAATAAATACATGTTACTGTAAGCCACTAACTTTGTGCTAATTTCTTATAGCAGTAGTAGAAAATGAATATCTGGGAACTAGAGTAGAGTTGCTTTAGTCCCTTTTCTGGAACATTCCAAGTCTTCCTATTGCTGGTCTCAATTACTCAGGCCCTGTCAAAAGATATTTCTTTTTCTTTATTGCAATTAGATTTCTTTTTCCTAAGGTGCATCTGGAAAGGGATTCTGAGATCCATTTTTCTCTTCCTTAGGGAACAGAATAACCTCTTAATATTGCAAGTTTTGCAATTACCAGCTGGTTCAGCTAGATGAAATTCATTTATAAAGAGTTTCCAAAAACAGAGGTTCAAGCATTGTTCAGATTAGTAAAGTCAGTACCCCTGGGGTTGCAAACTCATCTGGACTTCTTTCCCTGTCCCTCCACAGAGAACCCTCATTCTTTTCATTCCATGCTACTATGTGGCTGCTCTAATAAACTCCATCTTGAGTTAGCAGCAACTACATTTCTCACTATAACTCTAAGTAAGGCCTATGTAGATCTATGGGCTATTCTAGACATTCATACCCACTGCTTACAGTGACAAAGATCAAGATTAAAATCTTAGTACCACACAATCAATTCTCTTCCATTTCAATTTTGTGCTATTATCTTTAGGAATATATATTCAAACGTGCATCTAAGACAATCACCTTTTTAGGTCAGTCTTGCCACAGCTGACAGAGGATTCAGGATTAAAAGAAAGAGCAGTGCTGTAGTGGCTCTTAACCTTGTTTTTATCATGACCCTTCAGAGAATCTCATAAGGGGTCTCCCAAGTAAGAATGTACATAGACATACACACACACAAATACAAGCAAAGTTTTGCACAAATATTAAGTGAATTTACATTTTGTTGAAAACCGTCAGAGACCAAAGTTAAGAACTCATAGTTTAAGGATTTCTTTTTTAAAAAAATGAAATAGGAGCCTGGGTCACGAAAGGAACAAAGCCACTAGACAAGATCCAGAGCTGACACAAAAGACAGAAAGTATGAATACTTGGAAATGAATGGAGACAGAAAAGAGTTACTCCAAATTTCTTGGGAGTCAGTGGTTTAGTGCTGTATTGTCCAATATAGTAGGAACTAGACACATGTGCCTATTTAACTTTAAATTAATTAAATTAAATTAAATTTTCACCCTAGTTGTACTAGCTATATTTTAAGTGTTCAATAGTCACATGCGGCTAGTGGCTACTGTATTGGAATTGGAGAGTACAGATGTAGCATATTTTTATCATTGAAAAAAATTCTATTGAAACTTGAAAAGTCAGGGCTGCAGACTGCCGAGTTAAAGGATAGCAACATCCTAGCTGACCTCTTGACAAATTTTTGGTCCAGTTGGATTTGAGGATCTTTCACTTATATACTGCATAACCTCTGTCTCTCTTCACTTATATCTGTCTTTCTTTGCCTATGTTTTGGAAATTTGAAAAGGAAAGTAGCTTTAAAACTAAAGACCCTGGAGAGAGACCACTTGGGTTTGAATCCCGGCTGCATGACATTGAAAAGGTTACTTAATAGTCTCTGTGCTCATCCCTCACCTCTTTACAATGAAAATGAAAATAATAGAGTCTACCATGGAGTTGTTAAGAGTATTCATGAGGATTATTGATAGGGCAGTTAGATAAGCATCAGGGAAATAATAAGCACTCGATAAAGTTTAGCTATATTCAATGTTTATCCATTATCCATAACTTTGGTAATGTTTGTTTAAGTATAAACATTATCTCTCAAAATATTTATGTCCTGAAATCTACATGTTGTTAAATTTATGTACAAACCTACCCATATATTATTTGCATATTTCTGTCAAATTCTGTATTGCTAATATCTCTCCATCCCTCAGCCAATTCATCCCAACACTGAAATCTGTGTCTTACAAGTGGTGGCTGTTGCAAGGCTCAGGATGGTAGATTCTGGATCTGTCTCAGTGACTTTGCACTTAACCATTACTGCTTACTGTAAAAAATTTAGAGGAAACAGATCCTGGATAAATCAGAGATGAAAGGATGGCACATGAGTAGGAGTCAAAGGTAGTAAAAAAATCAATAATAACAAGAGAATAAGAAAGAAAATTTATTCGGAAGAACTAGCAACCACAAAAGAAACACTGCGGTGGCAATCTAAGGATCTTAATCCCAAAGACCAGCACCACTCTTCTAGGATTTAGGGTGAGAATAGCAAACTAGGCTCTTGATTTCTTAAGATCCCATGGACTCAGAAAAAATCTTTTCATGTTTAATTAATTTATTAATTATTTTATATTTATGGAATGCCTACTAAGTACCAGACTTATCATTATTAAACAGAAGACCAAAAATAGAAACTGGTTTTTGTTTGTTTGTTTGTTTGTTTGTTTGTTTGTTTGTTTGTTTGTTTTCCTTCCAAGACCCCTTAGCAAAGAACACATTGAAAGCAAGATCAGCAACATGAATGTATTGTATGCCTAGGGCTGAACACAGACATGCTTTATACATGGGTCAACACTGCCGAGCTTGTCTCTCAGCTGGACTTAGCTTAATTCCATCTCCCTCAATAAAAGTGATAGACCATGGAGAAGATCCGGCCTGAGCTTTCCTTGCAGCAAAAGAACAGGAGCTTCTGTAGCTTTAGAAGGGTATGTAGAAGCAGAGGCAGAGGAGGCGTGGGCATTGAGAGTCATTTCCTTTCATCTGCTATGGAACTACCGTTCAATACTTTTTCCACACAGGCAGGCAGGTGGAATGGCTGCGCTCTGAGGGACGGGCATGAGCATCCTACACTGTTAAAGGATCTCAGCTGCACAGTAGAAGAGAAGACCCATTGGATTTGTCTCTCATGGGGGCCTTGGCTTGATCTCTCACTTGGGGAAGGAACATATTTGTCATTGGACCTGATCTGGGACTTGGGAGGAAAGGGCAACAATCTACATCACTAATTATCCTTTGGCAGAATAAGATACTCCTCTCTCCATTTAATCCCCACATCTACAGTTAGAAGTGTTATTTCTATTTTAACAAAAAAGGAGAAAGAAATGGAAAAACAATGCTTGCTGAGCACTTTCTAGGCTCTTTATAAATATGTAGAAAGTGTAAGCAATAGCCTTATATAATAAACAATAGAAAAAATAATGAATAGACATACTAAAATTATATTAGCCTTTAAGTATAAAAATATCTAATATTTATCAATTGCTTATTTTTGGAAGAGACAAGGGCTCTCTTCTTAGCCCTTTATACATCCTATTGCATTTAATGATACAAAAAGCTGCATGCATTAGAAAAACAAAGGTGAGAGAAGTTAATTAATTTGACCCAAATCTCGAAACTAAAAGTTAAATCCAGGTACTCTGATCATTGTGCTTTGAAGTTCTGGTTTTTTCTAAAGAAGAGGATCAACTTTTAGCCACAGGGGCAATTTCTCCCATTAAATTAATATTGGAGACAAAACAGTGGACTGAGCTCAGCCAACATGACCTCCTTAACTCCCACCACTCAACGCTGACCTTTACGTTTTTCTATGAACTGTCTATATTGCAGACCCCTCCATTCTGTGACAGCACCCTCAAAGAAAGCACCTCAGAGTTCTCTCCAACTCACGCAAAGCCTGGTCTGGGAAGCTCGTTTCTTTTCTGATGCTGACACCCACAGTAGCACAGAGACTTAAAAGTGGTAAAGCTAGAACAGATCCCAGTTTCCTCTGGAGTGATCCTATGGAGACATGAGAGGCTGACTTCCTGGAGGTGCCCCTAGGGCCAAAGTCCAGACAGACTCCAGCTTCTGAGGAAGGCTTCTTTGTCATGGTTTCAGAGGACCTGGTTTTCCCCAGTGCAAACCTCTGAGGGTAACCCATGCAAACAGAATTAATCTAGGGTCCTGTATGCATGGTGCATCACTAGTTATATCAACATACAATTATACTCTAGGGCTTAATGTTTAAAATTCTCTCTTAAAAAAAGTAAAAAGAGTAGTTTACCTTTGTTTCACGTGCAGTTTAGTCATCGCCCCATTCTTTTTTCCCCTTCACAGCAAAGCCTTTCAGCATTGTATTCCAGATGTCATCAATGGCCTGCTTATTGCTAAACTCAGAGAACATTCTTCATCTTACTCTCCTTTTCAGCAGGATTCAATACAGTGCAAAATTACAATGTCAAATTACTTTCTTTTCTTGGTCTCTGCAAAACTATTTGTTTGATATTTCCTCCTACTTTAATTTCTGCTTCTCAATATCCGGTGATGATTTATCTTCTTCCTAGATCACAAAATGTTGGTGAGTCTTTTATTTGATCTTTTCCCCTATACTTTAACTCCACTCCATCAATGAGTAATATTTTAAATATTCCTTTAAAAAAGATTTTAATAAAGTTTTAAATATTATTATATGCTTATTACCTGTAACTGTATATTTTCAGGCCAGAATTCTACTTTGATCTCCCTATGAGCTGCTTATTTGATAACTCCACTTGGATATCAAATAAGAAACTCAAATTTAACAGGGAAAATACTGTAAAACAATAACAAAAAACTGTTTCTTCCTCTCTAATCATCAGAGAAATGCAAATCAAAACCACAATGAGATACCACCTAACCCCAGTGAGACTGGCCTCTATCAAAAAATCCCAAAACAACAAATGCTGGCGAGGATGTGGAGAGATAGGAATTCTCTTACACTGTTGGTGGGACTGCAAATTGGTGCAACCTTTGTGGAAAACAATTTGGAGATTCCTCAAAGAGCTAAAACTAGATTTACCATTCGATCCAGAAATAGCATTATTAGGCATCTACCCAAAAGAGCACAAGACATTCTATGATAAAGACATCTGCACCCGAATGTTTATGGCAGCACAATTCACTTTTGCTAGGTCATGGAAACAACCCAAGTGCCCATCAATTCATGAGTGGATTGTTAAAATCTGGGTTTAGTTTTGTAAGAAACGGACAAACTGTCTTCCAAAGAGGCTGTATCATTTTACATTCCCACCAGCAATGAGTGACTGTTCTGTTGCTCTGCATCCTGGCTGTCAGTGGTATTGTCAATTTTTTGAATTTTAGCCTTTCGAATAGGTGTGTAGTTGTATCTCATTGCTTTACTTTGCAGTTCCCTAATGACAAATGATGTTGAGCTTATTTGCCATTTGTGTAATCTTTTCTGATGAAGTATCTGTTCAAGTCTTTTACCCATTTTTTAATTGAGTTCTTTTCTTATTATTGAGTTTTAAGAGTTCTTTGTATATTTTCGATATACAGCCTTTTTCAGATATGTGCTTTGCAAACTTTCCCCCAGTCTGTAGCTTGTCTTTTTATGCTTTTATTTATCATTTTCAGAGCATAAAATTTTAATCTTAATAAAATCCAACTTATCATTTTTTTCTTTATTGTTATCTTTAAAAACTTGTCACCAAACCCCATAGTATGTGGATTTTCTTCTATTCTTTATTGAAGAAGTTTTATAACTTTGTATATTACATTTAGGTCTATGATCCATTTTGAGTTATTTTTTTGTGTCAGGTCTGTGTCTGGGGTTTTTTGTTTTGTTTTGTTTTGTTTTTTCTTGTGGATGTCCAGTTGTTCCAGCACTATTTGTTGAAAAGTTTACCCTTTCTCCATTGAATTGTCTTTGCTCCTTTGTCAAAAATGAATTGACTATATTTGTGTGGGACTGTTTCTGGACTCTGTTCCATTTATCTATGTGTCTATTCTTTTATCAGTATGATGCTATCTTGATTATCATAGACTGATAGGAAGTCTTAAATACAGTAATATGAGTTCTCCAACTTCGATTCTTCTTTTACAGTATTGCGTTGACTATTCTTGGTCTTTTGCCTTTCCATATAAGCTTCAGAATTAGTTTGTTGATATCTACAAAACAGCTTGCCAGGGTTTTCATTAGGATTGTGTTGACTCTATAGATGAAGTCGGAAAGAATTCATATCTTTTTTTTTTTTTTTTGAGTCAGAGTCTCACTCTGTTGCCTGGGCTAGAGTGCTGTGGTGTCAGCCTAGCTCACAGCAACCTCAGACTCCTGGGCTCAAGCAATCCTCCTGCCTCAGCCTCCCGAGTAGCTGGGACTACAGGCATGAGCCACCATGCCTAGCTAATTTTTTCTATATATGTTAGCTGGCCAATTAATTTCTTTCTATTTTTTTAGTAGACATGGGGTCTCGCTCTTTCTCAGGCTGGAAGAATTCATATCTTAATAATTGAGTCTTTCAATCCATGAACACGGCATATTTCTCCGTTTATTTAGATCTTCCTTGATTTTCTTCATCAGTGTTTTGTAGTTTTCTGTATACATATCCTGTGCTTATTTTATATTTATCTCTAAGTATTTCAATTTTTAGGTGCTATTATAAATGGTATTTTTTTTTACATTTCAAATTCCATTTGTTCATTGCTGGTATATAAGACAGTGATTGACTTTTGTATATTGCAACCTTACTATACTCACTAATTAGTTCCAGGAGAGTTTTGTTGATTCTTTGGGATTTTCTATATAGACGATCATGTCATCTGTGAATAGAGAGATTTTATTTCTTTTTTTCTAGTTTGTGTGTCTTTTATTTCCTTTTCTCATTGCATTAGTTAAAATGATGTTTAATAGGAGTGGTTAGAGAGGACACTCTTGCTTTGTTCCTAATTTTAAGGGAAAGCACCCAGTTTTTCATCATTAAGTATGACGTTAGCTGTGGATTTTTTTTTTTTTTTGTGGTGTATGTTCTTTATCTAATTGAGGATGTTTTCCTCTGTGCCTAGTTTGGTGAGAGTCTGTGGTATTGGATAGCAACTGGAATCAGTATTGGATTTTTTTTTTTTTTTTTTGAGACAGAGTCTCACTGTGTTGCCTGGGTTAAAGTGCTGTGGCGTCAGCCTACCTCACAGCAACCTCACACTCCTGGGCTCAAGCAATCCTTCTGCCTCAGCCTCTCCGGTAGTTGGGTCTACAGGCATGCACCACCATGCCCGGCTAATTTTTTATATATATATTTTTAGTTGTCCAGCTAAGTTCTTTCTATTTTTAGTGGAGACGGAGGTGTCACTCTTGCTCAGGCTGGTCTCGAACTCCTGACCTTGAGAGATCCTCCTGCCTCTGCCTCCCAGAGTGCTAGGATTACAGGTGCGAGCCACAGTGCCCGGCCTTAGTATTGGATTTTGTCAAATGATTTTTATATCAATTGATATAATCATATGATTTTTCTTCTTTAGACTGTTGATGTGGTAGATTACATTGATTGATTTTTAAATGTTCAAGCAGTCTTGCGTAACTGTTATAAATCCTGCTTGATTGTGATATATAATTCTTTATATACATTGTTGAATTTCATATGTTAACATTTTGTTGAGGATATTTGTGTGTATGTTTGTGAGAGATATTGGTCTGTAATTTTTGTTTCTTTTAATGTCCTGATCTGGTTTTGGTATCAGAGTAATGTTGGTTTCAGAGAATGTATTAGGAAGTGTTATCTCTTCTAGTTTTTGGAATATATTCAGGAGAATCAGTATCATTTCTTCCTTAAATGTTTCATAGAATTCACATTTGGGCCTGAAGATTTTTTTTTTGTGAGGTTATTAATTAAAATGTTCTGGTAGTTACATTTTAAATAGCTAAAAGAAACAAGTGGATTTCATTTGAATAATATACTTATTTAACCTAATATATCCCAATTATTTCAATGTGCAGTTAATATGAAAAATATTAATAAGATATTTTACATTTTTTCTCATACTAAGTTTTTGAAATATGGTGTGCATTTTATACTTACCATGCATCTCAATTTGAACTAGCCACATATCAAGAGCTCAATAGCCACATGTAACTAACGGCTACCATATTAGACAGTGTATGCCTAAGGTCTGATCCAAACTATAGTTCACTGTTGAATTTTAATAATATGTATTTTATCCTTTCTCGGCCTATTAATGATGTAATATACATTTACTATTTTTAAAAGGAAGCATTCTAGTACTTTCTCTTAAGAGAGAACCATATTAAAAAAAAAAAAAAAAGAACCATATTGACTACTATCAGAAAGTAAGTCTTGGAAATGAAAAGATAGTATGCACAAGATTATTTTTCATGTGGTAAATGTAAATTAATTTTAGGGTATGACACAAAATCTTCAAAAGGTGAATAATCTAATCTGCAAAGTTGTAACTGGAAAATTACACCTTTCTGTGATAAAGTAGCTACAACAGCATTTAATTGAGGCAGCATGCAGTATTGGATACTATAAAACCAAAGCCATCCACCAGCAAAGTGACTTGACTTTGTTTCATTAAGCCCTTTATTATTAGCATAAATTGCCTATGTGGTCTACTCATCAAATACAGCAGAGCAATGAGCTCTGTTCCTGTCTAATGTTGGCTCGATAAGGCTTTTGCTCCTTCATTGTATCAGCAGCTTTCCTTTTCCAGACCGGTCTCTACTAGTCCTCAGAAAGCCCAAACATTACAAGACCACAAGGTGTTGACCAGTGGTTCCAAAGTGTTGCTTTGGATTCAGCCTGGAATGCAAAAGATTCCAGTAGAGGGTAACAGGAATCTGTTATATCTGGCTCAGAAGTCCAGTGGCTCACAGGTGTCTTAGCCTCCATCAAGTTCCCCAAATATTGCCAGCATCCAGCCAACATCAAGAAAGATGTCCTTATCTGTGTCGTTCTCATCACTGTACTCCTGAGACCTAGGAGAGCATATTGTAAGTGGCTAAAAAATAATGGATGGATACATGAGTCAGTGAACAAATGCATGCATGAATGAATGAATAAAAATAAACTTCTGCCTTCTCAAGGATCTGCAGTCCTCTTGCCTGCCTAAAGGGCAGGCTCCAGGGCAAATTCTGAAGTCAGAAGGCTTTGTCTTTGATTTCCTCTCATCTCTTTCTCTTGGTGCCATTATGTCCCCATAAATTCTAGCCTGTGTACCATTCCCACATTATTTCCTAATCTTTTCTGGTAGTATTTTTCATGCAAATGAAAAAATAGAGACTCAGAGAGAAACATGTAGAAGCTCTGAATGCTAATCATGACTCCGACTTTTTACAACAGGATGATCTTGAACAGCTCTCTTCAATCTTGCGACTCATTTTTTAACAGCTTTATTGGGGTATAATTGATATACAAAAAACTGCACATATTTAATGTGTACAATTTGATGAGTTTGGATATATGCAAACACCTATGATACCGTCACCATGATCAAGCTAATAAACACAACCAATGCCTTCCAAAGTTTCCTTATGTCCCTTTGGTTTTTGTTTGTTTTCACTGTTGCTGTTTTTTTTTTCTTTTTGATTTTTTGCGTGTGCGTGTGGTTTGTGTGGTAAGAACAGTTAATATGAGGTCTACTCTCATAACAAATTTTGAAGTGCACAATACTATATTGTTAACTATAGACACTGTGTTGTACAGCAGATCTCTAGAACTTATTCATCTAACGTAACTGAAACTTTATATTCATTGAACAACTCCCCATTTCCCCCATACCCCAAGGCCCTGGCAACCACTATTGTATTCTCTGCTTCTATGAGTTTGACTATTATAGATACCTCATATAAGTGGAATTATACAGTATTTGTTCTGTGGCTGGCTTATTTCACTTAGCATAATGTCCTTCAGGTTCATCCATGTTGTTGCAAAAGGCAGGATTTTCTTCCTTTTTAATGCTGAATTAATATTCCGTTGTGTTTACATACTGAAACTCAGATTAATGCCTTCTATTTCAACACAGTTTGTATGACTGCTACTCACCAGCTGTGTGAATTTGGGCCAATTTGTTCCCTTCTATTAGCCTTAGTTGCCTGACCTGTGAAGTCTGAGTAAATACCTGATGGGTCGATTTACATGATGGGTTGTTATTTATAAAAAAGTAAATAGAGGAAATAAGGCTTATAAACCACTTAGCACAATGCCTAGCGTGTAACAAATACTCAATAAACATTAACCATTATCATTTTTATTATCTCCCAACTGTCAAATGGTTGTCCTGCCTTTTGTGAAAATAATAATACTGAAATAATAAACAACTAGCAAGAATTGAGCCAGGAAATGTGCAAGGCTATTTACATATGTTATCTCACCTAATTCTCACAATAATAATGTCCTCATTTTATGGGTGAAGAGATACAGACTCAAAATGTGCAAGTAACTTGCCTAAGGGCACAATTACTAAGTGGTAGAGTTGAGATTTGAAGGTGTATCTTTTCCATTTCAAAGCATGTGCTCTTTCCATTATATTATAAGAACTCTTCCAGCACCAAAATCTGATTTCAAACTATTGCTTGGTTTATAAAAATTTGGCACTCAAAGAAAACCCATCAAAGGCAAACCTGTGCATGCTGTGTGCTAAGTGCTATGAAAGGTACATGATGAGAAGGATGTGTCCTTGGCCTCCCATATGCTGGCAACATGAAATGATCATTTCATTTTGGCCAATTTTCCTTGGCCTTCTTTTCTACTATAATCCTAAAATTGAGTACTCATTTCTCTGATTTTCTCATTTCTCAGTTTCTAAAGAACCACATTTTCTAAATTAACAGTGCTAACAAAAGCTGATTATCTCATCACAGTACATTGTCAGCATCTATGCTTAGACTTTTTAATTAGCTTGAAATTATTATTACCAAGTGACCCTTTATGTAACACAATAACAAACCATTTCAAAAACATTTGCTGACAACCTACAATAAGTTAGAGGGTGTCCAAAAAAACTCCCACAATACGCCCCTATAAGCCCATCGATGTTTAAGGGTTTTTTTTTTTTTTTGAAGAAAGATTAAAACATATAGGGGCTTCTCCCACTCTGCCATCTGTAAAAAGGTCTGTTCTATGGAATGCCTGCTGTGATACATGGTGCTTGATATGTAAGCTAATATATAGGGTATGAGGTATGAACTTATTTTTTTAATTGATTTTTTAAATGAATTGAGAGATCACAATCAAGTGAATTATAGTTTCGAAGAAAACAGCCTGAGAAACTGAGCTAACTGATCCACAGAAATCGCATACTTAATGTTTAAATGGGACAAAATTTGTTATAAACCATTTTTATACTGACATAAATTTATGGCAGTGCTTCCCTTGTGTCCTCCCAAGTGAAGAGACATCAGCATAATAAAAAATTTGGCAATTTTTAATTGAATTTGTGTTCATTTCTCATGCTCCCAGTTCTCACGATTCTAGAAATCTGAAAATGAAAGGTTTCTTCACGTTATTTTCACATTGATCAGCAAAGTGGGATATGTGTAACAGGCTTTTATATAGAAACTGCACCTATCTACCTCCCTGGTCAGAGTCACCCCCAAATTTATATTTTAAGTCAAGGTGATAAGGGAAACCCCCATCTGTTACTTGGTGCATCAGGCACCACAGACCCCCACCACTCACGGAAGACCCACATCAGCATAATACTAATCTGTCACCTGGCCCATCAACTAGTCTATTGCCTGGCATCAGCATAACACTAAATCTATCGCCTGGAGTATCAACTACACTATTACTTGGTGCATAAGCATAACACTGAGCCTATTGCCTGACACATCAACTAACCTATACCTGGTACCCCACCCCTCGGACCACCCCAACTTAACAAAAGTGGGAAAAATGGGGTAGAGGGTGCTCAGAATTTGGTGGGGAGACCCTTCTGAGCCCGCCAGGGAATAAACTTTGATTCTCTGACTCCCTCCCAGTCTGCTGCTCGGTTTGTCCTCAGGACCACCCGCTGTAACACTCCCTGTAACAAAGGCAGATGGTTTGTTAATCAAAAAGTGTCTTTTCATCTCAGAGTCTTTAAAAAACCAGACCCTTCTGACTTTACCAAGACCTCTGCTCTTCATCTAGTCCCTTCATTGTTAGTTACCATTTCTCTCTCTAATCAGGCAAACAGGTTGCTTAAGTTAAACTTGTTGCTTAGGTTATCTGAAGCCAGTCATTCTAACAGGAGAGCACTAAATTATTCTGAGATCAGTTGGAAGATGGATGATGACAGTTGGGGTCATGAATGAAATTCTGCTCAAGCCACTTGTTGATAGAAAATAAACTACCTTTGTTAATATTAATAGATGGAGACTCATGGTTATCACCTAAGCTTTCATCAACATTTCCACACTCAGAATATAATTATTCTGAGATTATAGAGTAAATTCAGTTATGAGAGAGGCTGGGAATCCCAGTGACTTAATCCTTAGGGTTCTCCTCTTGTGGAAAACCATGTCCCCCTTTCCACATCTTCTTTGTTCTCATAGTAATGTCTTTGGAGATCAGTGATTTACAGCTCACAAACTAAACCACACCCACAGGCCTTGTTAACCCCTTTGTCCCCCCAAACTCTGCCCATTTCCTGCCTTGCCCAACATTTTTTATCTGCACTTATCAAATTTCCAGGTGACCAGCTGGGTGAGCAATAACTTGTGTAACAGAAAAAGAATTGCAAAAGATCTTGAAAGGTTGAGGTGATAGGGCTGAGTCACAAGGGACAAAATGCAGCAGGAATAAATGTAAGGTTCCTCACTCTGGTCTGAGTAACTCAACTGTGCAGGCTTGGGGTGGAGTCCCAGCTTTGCAGGAATATGTTCAGCCAGAGGTGTAGAGGGTAATAGAAGTATAAGGTTTAGTGTCTTTTAAACTGATAAGAACAGATGCTACACTAAAAGGCCAAGAAGTGATGGGTCTAGTGTCTTTCGTTTGGTCTGTGACTGCTGCACTGCATGAAATATTGACTGAAAAAAAAAAGCTTGGAATATGTTCAGACGGAGATAAAAAGAAGGCAAGGAAAGAACAGGGAAAATAAAAGGAGAAGAAGAAGGAAATGGGCAAAGAGAAAGACTGAGGGAGGGAGGAGGGGGGAGGGGAAACCATAACAGATGCTCTGTCTCTTGGTAATCTGTTTCAGTGGATCAGAATTTCAGCCCAAGAATTCAGGCCTCTCAGCTGCTCCCCATTCCATCCCTTGCTTTCCAGGCGCCCTCCAATGACAAGACCAGTTCAGGCAGTTTAGATGGCAGAAATAGAAAGTGAATAAAGGATAAATATTCTTGGTTCAAGAGAGCAGTCTCTCGTAACACATGGATTCTGTCTTGTAATGTTTTCCAAAACAAAATAAAAAGGTACAATCTTTCAATTTTCTCAAGTACAACCTCTGTAGTCAACACAGCAGACTTTAATGGACCTGACTTTTTGCTTTAGAGACCTTGAAACAAAGTATTTACATCAATAGACACCAAGGTCTCAGTCTAGGCCAGTAATTGATACCTCAGTGGTTCCTAAATATGTATTCACCTAATGTGACAATGAACGTAATACCAAAATATGTATTTACACAATGAACTAAGAGACAAACTTCAGTGTTTCTTGACTTTCTTTTTGAGCTATAACTTTTTAAACTGCTATAAACACATTTATCTTGTATTTAAATCACATTGGGGCTTGAATTTCAACTGCATTACTTTGATCTCGTTTTGAATTATTAAAACTTTTAAGAAGGAGTAATGAGGGTAGATGTTAGCAGTATGGGGTAACAGATATTAAAGTGATGCCTCACATTTGGGTTGCATTTTCAACTTTTCAAAATACTTTCGTATCTCTGCTATTTAATTCTTTTAAAATTCCTGGAATTTAATATAATAGAAAAGAGACCACACTTTGAAAAGGATGGAATAGAGATACTAAAAAGTCAAGTGGCTCATTTTTGTAATCTCAGTTGACGGACTTGGATTCCAAGTCCTTTGCAATCATTCCACTGTATTTCTTGGAAGTGTGGCGCAATGTAATCATGTAACATTTTCTATAGGAAAGGGAACAACAGTTATAGAAAGGCATGCATATGTAATCACCTCTTAGAGATTCACAATGAACATGATCATATTAAAAGTTCTGAGAAGTTCTATGTTAAGGAAGCATGTTTAAGTTTGTTCTGTGAAACACACTGGAAAAATTACTCTAGATTTGTGCTGCTTCTGCAGTGGGCTAGGTGTGAATTCCATATCTTCTATCCAAAGTAGTACCAAGATTGCAGGGCACATTCATGTGCACTTGTAATCCCAGGTTCTCAGGAGGCTGAGGCAGGAGGACTGCTTGAGCCAAGGAGTTTGAGACCAGCCTGAGCAATATAGTGAGACCCCATCTCAATAACAACAACAACAAAAGCAAGACCAAGATAAGGCAGAACAAGCTGAATACCAAAGAGTTTACTCCAATTTGGAGTAAATACCAGGAAACATAGTACAGCATTTCATTTTTTATGTTTGAAGTGAAATTTTCTTTTTATGGATCTCATTAAGTGATATGGTCACTCATGGCAAATGCTAAGAGACTGTTTTAGCATGTTTCAATATGTCAAATTACAGTCTGCATTAGGCCATAGACCGGGCAATCTTTCTGTGTTTTCAGACAGGTTGGTTGGTTGTAAGGATTTGAGACTTAGGGTTTTTACGCAATGGTACGTTGGGATACAGTGATTGGAAATATTTGTGGGAAAACACTGCCTTTCCCGTAGGGCAAGTTTGATACTTTTTGAAGTCTAGCCATGCCTTTTTAGTTTTGCATTTTGTTTAAGATTTATTTTATCCTATACATATTGTTGCTATAAGAAAGAAAATTTCTGTTTTTCTTAGGCATATAAGTACACTTAAGTATTAAGAGGATTTAAAAAGAACAATATTGCTGTCCCTTACTGTTTGGATGGCACAAGGGCTCTCAAAAAGCTATCTCTCTCTCTATTTACCTTTTGACAATACACTTTATTTTTTTTTTATTTCAACATATTACGGGGGTACAAATATTTAGGTTACATATATTGTCCTTGCCCCACCTGAGTCAGAGCTTCAAGGTGTCCATCCCCCAGACGGTGTGCACCGCACCCATTAGGTGTGTATAAACCCATCCTCTCTTCCCCCCTCCCACCTGCCCGACACCTGATAAATGTTATTACTATATGTGCACTTAAGTGTTGACCAGTTAATACCAATTTGATAGTGAGTACATGTGGTGCTTGTTTTTCCATTTCTGGGATACTTGACTTAGTAGGATAGGCTCCAGTTGTATCTAGGATAATGCAAGAGGTGCTAGATCACCATTGATTTTTGTGACTGAGTAGTACTCCATGATATTCATATACCACATTTTATTAATTCACTCATGTATTGATGGACACTTGGGTTGTTTCCACATCTTTGCAATTGTGAATTGTGCTGCTATAAACATTCTAGTGCAGATGTCTTTTTTATAGAATGTCCTTTGTTCTTTTGGGTAGATGTCTAGTAATGGGATTGCTGGATCAAATGGTAGATCTACTTGTATCTCTTTGAGGTATCTTCATATTGCAGAAAGTTATCTTTATTTAATAAAATAACTCAGAAGCTTTTAATTTCAAACAATTTTTAAAATAAAAGTAGAAGACTTTTCTACCTAGGAAAAGGCATTGAGGCTTTTCAAAATCATCTCATCGCCTAGCTAGCAGCTTTTGTCCTTGAAGAGTAATGTGTTGCTTGTTTTTTGGTGTTTTCCTGCAAGAGGAAAGGAACTGGACGTCCAGGACAAGTTAAAGATACACAACGTAAAACCTTGTGACCCCCAATTAGAATGCTAATTTCTTGTCTATAGTTCTCTTGGTTCCACAGAGTGTTAGCTGCCTTCCCAAAGAGTAGGTCACTGTAGGGTGAGGTGGAAACTTCCCCTTTCCTCTGAAAGTTAGCTGAAAGATCAACTCACATAAGGCAAATTAATAAGAAGAAGAGGTTTATTTACCATGCACATTCGAAGAATCACAGAGTGATTACTCAATATCCCAGTGGGATTCAGATATTTTTACACCTGCCTTTTAGAGGTGAGGGAGATGAGGAGTATAGGTAATTCTGTTTAGGAGCAATAAATGGTTGCTAGGGAAGATGAATGGATACTTGGGAAAATGAATGGATGGGGGAAACAGATTGAATTGTAAATTAACCTGAGAGATATGTTTAAAATGATTTGGGTCAGGTCTGATTGCATTCTTGATTTTCTTTCCTGCAATATAGTGAGATAACAGGGAAGGGAAGATAAGCTGGTTGTTCTTTTGATGGGTCAGTCCAGTTTATGCAGAAAGAGGGAAAGTCCCTTCCAATGTCCTTTGATCTCAAAGAGCCTTTAATTCAAAATATTCTTTATACCACAGAGTCAGATTTTGGGGTGAAATTTCCTGAGCTCCTTCATCACCATCCCCTACCCTAGCAGCTGGGGGCTGGGAGTTTGGGAGAAGAGAAGTAAACTATATTATCAGCTAGTTATGCTTCTGTAATCTGTAGAAACCTTGGATGCCTGATCCCCCAGGGAATCAGCAAGAATTTTCCCCACTCATGCTAAATAAACCAGCCTGCTGAATGTGAGGAAGTCATTTTTGTTAGAAAACCTCAGCCCTTAATTTGGCTCTTTTATTCTCCTTCCACAGTACAAAAAAATTTCCAAAACCTGAAGTGGTTCTGATTAACAGTGAAGTCAAGAAGCCTTCAGCTCCAATTAAAATGGGCATTAAGTGATTTTGTGTGGTAATGGCTGCAGTATAAAAACAAGTTAAATTTCTCTTTATTTTTGATCATGGGTTTGGCTCTTGAATTATTCTATTCACCAACGATGTTGGCACAGCTTTCTGGGCTGCCTGTGGAGGAGGTGTTCATGGGCTTCCCAATTAACACCCTGTTAAGCTGCACACCTGTGGTGAAAGTACCCTCAGATCACGATATTGAAGTTTTGAATCTCATGACACCTATATTATTGTCCTGAAAGTCAAACCTAACATGATATAAAATGATTCCTGGTATCTTTGCAAAGACAATTTGTTTCTGTGGCATTCTTTTGGAGCAGTCAAGGGTAGAGATACATGTGGGGGAGTCACCGTGAAGCAATTTATTCCTTTATTAAAATTTTATAGAGGTATAGTTCACATACCATAAAATTCATCCATTTAACTACACAATTTAAAGATTGTTTGCATATTTACAGAGCTTTGCAATCATCACCACGATCCAATTTTAGAATATTTCCATCACCCCAAAAAGAAACCAGCACCCATTAGCCATCACTTCCTGTTCCCACACCCAACCCTAGGCAATGAACAAACTATTTCTGTCCTATAGATTTACCTTTTCTGAACATATCACATATATGGAATCATGCAAAATGTGGTCTTTTGTGTCTGGCTTCTTTGACTTAGTATAATGTTTCCAAGGTTCATCCTTGTAGCAGGTATGAAGCACTTCATTCCTTTTTATTGCTGAATAGTGTCCCACTGTGGGAGTGCACCACATTTTGTCTATCCATTCATCAGTTTATGGATATTTGGGCTATTTCTAAATTTTGGCTATTATGAATAATGCTGACATGAACATTCACACGTACAAATTTGTATGAACATTACAATTTATATTTAACATACTGAAAGCAGATTAAAACTCAGCTTAGATCCTCCTCTCCAGACAGAACACTGTATTATTAGTGGAGCTATGGGGAGGGGGCTGCGACATTTTCAGAGTAAATGGCAGTTATACAAAAGTGCTGATAATCAGAACATTAATTTATGTAAAAATTCATATAAATTCCCAAGGATTTTATGAAAATTTTGGGTTTTATGAGAATTGTTAGGTCATGCCTTTTCCATGTCCACTGGCAGCAAGCTTAGCTTTTTCCAATGACTATAAAGAATGGCGAGGGTTTGAGTATGTGCTGGTCTGAGTGTAGGGGACCAGTCTGAGACTCACAAGTTCTGTCTGCATTTTCTATAGCCCTCTCTGCTGCCCTAGGAAAATCTTTTGAGCCACACTCCTCAGTTTCATTGTCTTCAAAATGGGGAAAAATGATTCCCATACAGATCGTAAGGTGGCTATGAGGTTCAACACTTTCCAGGCATTTAAAGCACCACATATGAAATAGAAATACACTATATAAGCATAAAGAATTTTTGTTGGCAAAGACGAAAGGAAGGTTTAGTCAGCCTTTTGTTCTTTCTGGAAGACCTAAAAAATAGATAAAACCACAGGGTTTAATTTTGTACATTTGAGCTGGCAAGAATGTGATATTCATTTCCTCCACGGCCAAAAATGTTCATGGTTCCAGTAATATTAAGCCCCTGATTGGAGGAACTGCTTTTCTGAGCTCCCACAAGCTTTACTAACTGCATTCTAAAATGAAATCCTTTTACCTTTTTGTGGCAACACGGCAACTATTTTGTTTACAGCAGAAAAGGAAAAAAAAACTATAGAAGGAAATTAACCCAATAAGCAATTAACCGTCAAGTTGTCATCAAATCAGATACAAGGTACTTCTGCCCTTAAGGAAGTTACCATTCTGATAGAGCTCAAAGAGAATTAATAAATGCAGAAGCTATGCCACATTTTTTTTTGCTACCCCACCTCCATTTCCACTCCAGAATGGTATCTGGCCTATTGAAGATGATAATTTTCCAAAAACAGTGAAATTTTGACTCTCATACAGATATAAAAATGAACACACATTAAAGATTTTATTTAACTCATAATGAGGGGACCAGGCAGATGTTATAACCAATTCAAAGGAGAATACAAAAACCAGACACATATATAGATCAGGAATATTTAAATGAATATGCAAATGGAGGCTAAACTGGCTTCTTCCACAGTGGGAGAGGAAGGTCAATTAGACCTCTACTGGACAGGACAGAATGTGCATATCTCTAAATAAGAATTATTTTGCATTGCTATCAGTTATCTACAATCTAGAGAATTATAAAATAGTTCCCATAAAATCAGAATCGGATAATCTAGGGTAGTGTCAGTTAGACCAGAGGGTCAGCAAACTAAGGCTCTCAGGCCAAATCTAGCCCCTGGTTTTGCAAATAAAGCTTTGTTTGAACATGGCCATTTCTACTCATTTATATATTCTATGTGGCTGCCTTCATACTATAATGCTAGAGTTGAGTAGTTGTGACAGAGATACTATGGCCCTGAAAGCCTAAAATATTTACTACCTTGTCCTTTTACAGAAAAAGTTTGCTGATCCCTTCTCTAGTGCATGTTTTCCACTGAGGCAAAATTTTTTTCCTATAGTCTCTAACGTACTTGCAAAGTACCATTAAAATTAATGGACAAAATAATCAGACAATAAAAGCTGTAGAATTCAGAGAAGGGAATTGATAAAGATTTGTAAGATTTTATGAAAAAGAAGAGTAGGAATTAGGCCTCAATGAAGATATTTGGATAAGGTCAGGGTACAGGAGAGTAGAAAGAGGAGTAGTTCTAGGAAGGGACAAAGGCATGGGAAGAGATGCGATTTCCCAGCCTGTTAAATGTCCAGGACAGTTGGAAGTGAAGAGTTGGGCAGACTTTGTGATAGAGGCTAAGAGGTAGGTCATTTATACACTAGTTCCCAAAGAAAGAGCTAGCTGTGTCCCCAGTTGCTTTTCAAGTGTGGAATCAGTCTATGAGAGCCCAGAGTTATTTCATGGATTCACCAGACTGCTCTAGTATCTGAACTTCCCAACTCTAGTCACTCCTCTGGTTGTACAGTATTTTTTTTTTTTTTTGAGACAGAGTCTCACTCTGTTCCCTGGGCTAGAGTGCCGTGGTGTCAGCGTAGCTCACAACTACCTCAAACTCCTGGGCTCAAGCAATGCTTCTCCCTCAGCCTCCTGAGTAGCTGGGACTACAGGCATGCGCCACCGTGCCCGACTAATTTTTTCTATGTATTTTTAGTTGGCCAATTAATTTCTTTCTATTTTTAGTAGAGACAGGGTCTTGCTCTTGCTTAGGCTGGTCTCGAACTCCTGAACTCAAACGATCCACCCGCCTTGGCCTCCCAGAGTGCTAGGATTACAGGCGTGAGCCACCGTGCCCGGCCTTTGGTTGTACAGTATTAAAGGCAGCTGTTCAAATGTGAATGGCATTCATTTTGGAAGAAGAAGTTATTTATTTTTTTGAGACAGAGTCTTACTCTGTTGCCCGGGCTAGAGTGCCGTGGCATCAGCCTAGCTCAGAGCAACCTCCAACTCCTGGGCTCAAGTGATCCTTCTGCCTCAGCCTCCCGAGTAGCTGGGACTACAGACATGTGCCACCATGCCTAGCTAATTTTTCTATATATTTTTAGTTGTCTGGCAATTTCTTTCTATTTTTAGTAGAGATGGGGTCTCGCTCTTGCTCAGGCTGGTCTCGAACTCCTGAGCTCAAGCCATCCTCCCGCCTCAGCCTCCAAGAGTGCTAGGATTACAGGTGTGAGCCACTGTGCCCGGCCAAGAATAAGTTATTAATATATAGCCTGATTGGTCATTAACATCATAGCTCCTATTAGATGATCAGTTTCCTCAGAACAGGAAGTATTCCACCTATAGGGATCCCCAGTCAAGATGCCACTTTGGATTTTAGCCAGTTTTGTTCTGGGCCACAAGACACTTTGGGATATGAGGAAGGGTTTTCTTCAAAGTATCCCCCATGCAGAGACCTGTGGATGGTCGGCAGCTTTGCTCTAAAGGTTGTAATGATGAGCTTTTGGATAGGATTAAACCTGACTTGGCTAGAAGCTTAAGGCCTTTCTCCTGAAATCATACCTCTATGAGTCCCTTTGAATTTCTCTGTTTCTCTGATATATTTTTGTTTTGATTGGCTCTCAGAAGAGGCAAGGAGAAATCTAGGAGCATGAAACCCTGCTTAACAGGAGGAGCTGGCAAAGGCTGTCCTCTCAGGGGTGGGGTCTCTTTGCCAAGTGGCTCTTCGAAAGGGAGAAAGAAATTGGCAGAGGAGGGTGTTAGGTTTGCTCAGGGTGAGAACCTGAAAAGTATGTACAAGACAAAATGCAGTTAATGGAAAACTTAGATAGTGATCATAATACCTGTGAAACAATAGCTGCAGGAGTCTGGAGAGTCTGGAGGTTGTCAATCTAAGTCTGACCACAGATGTTGCCATGATGCCGGCATTCCTATCTACCTGATAAGGACAAAGCTACCCCCGCATCTCTGCAGGATGTGACTGAGCAGGGGTCCCAGAAGTTTGTTGTTTGAAAAGAATTTATTAGAGTGGCTGCTTTGGCCCAGTTGCTCCCTCCCCCACAAAAAACCCTCTATAAAACCCAAAGCTCTTCTCTTCCTCATGGTGGATGCTCTTTTCAGCCTCCACCCATCTACACCCAGATGCCCAAATAAGTGGCATTTTGCTACACCTGAGGCTTTGTGTGTCTCCCTCTCGGCTCTGGACCTAACAGAGGATACAACTTACTGAAATGCTGCTTCTCCCGTTTCACTCCTCTTTCTTCTGCTGGCTTCCTCAGTATTTCCCATTGCGCTGAATTCTCTAAGTTGATTCATACAGTTTGGTGTACAGCTTTGGGGGACATCCAAGATAAATATTAGATTAGCTCATCAATAAGCACTGTGCTGGGCACTGCAGAGTGTACAAAAAGTTATGAGACCGGCCCTTGCCCTCAAGGTGCGTGTAGAAGGAAGTAAGCAAACGTGAAAATATTGCTAATAAGTATGACAAGGATTTTTGTTAACATTATAGAATGCCTGTATTTTGGAGCTCACTAGAGAACTAAATTTTGAGTTAAGATCACATCAAAAGATGAAAATTAATATTTGAGAAAGTTTAATCATCCTCTAGACAAGCAGTTCTCAACCTTGGCAGCTTATTATAGTCATATAAGAGGCTTTTTCAAAATACAGATGCCTAAACCTTACCCTAATCCAGAAATTCTGCTACAATTGGATTGGGGTAGAGCCCAGATATTATTAATAGTATTTTGAAACTTCTTTACTGTGAAATAAAATACAAATTTTAAAAGTACATCAAATGAGAATGAACAGTTTAAGAAATTATTATTTAACAAATACCAATGTAGCCAGAATTCAGGCCAAGAAATAGAACTTTTGCCACATTCGATGAGTCTCCTTGCCATGACTCCATGTGCTCTCCCAATCACAATCCTCCCTCTCCCAAGAGTAACCACTCTCTTGATTTTTATGGTCATCATTTCCTCACTTTTCCTTATAGTTTTACCACATATATACATATACCAACATATTAAATAATCAGTTTAGTCTCTCTTTAAAATATTTAAAATAGAATTCTTTGCATTCTTTGGTGTCTGGATTTTTCACTCAGTATTATGCTTGTGAGATCAATCTAGTTTGTTGTATGTTGTTCATTTTCATTGCTGTGTAGTATTCCAAATTATGACTATTCCACAGTTCATTAATCTGTTCTACTATTTTTTAAGGCAGGGTCTCATTCTGTCACCCCAGCTAGAGTGCAGTGACATAATCATAGCTCACTGTAACCTCAAACTCCTGGGCTCAAGCGATCCCTGCCTCAGCATCCCAAGTAGTTGGAACTACAGGCTCACACCACCACACCCAGATACTTTTTTCTATTTTTTTGTAGAGACAGGGTCTTGTCCTTGCTCAGCCTGCCATTCTACTATTGACAAACATTTGCCTTGCTTCCAGTTTTGGGCTTTTATGAACATTCTTGTACAAGTCTTGGTATATTTACATATACATTTTTAATGGATTTGTACCCAGGTGTACTATTATTGGGTCATTTATTTAAATGTTCAGCTTTAGCATATATTTCCAAACAGTTTTCCAAAGTGGTTATACAAATTTACAGTTCCACAAGCAATGTCTAAGAGTTATTTTTGTTCTATGTTCTTACTGAAGCTTGATGTTGACAGCCTTTTTTAGCTTTAGGCATTCTGGTAGGCTAAATTTTAAATACAGTGGTACCTTATTGCAGTTATAATTTGTGTTTTCCTGATTACTAACGGTGTTGAGTGCTTTTTCATTTCTTTGGCAATTTGAATTTCCTCTTGTTAAGTGGTACTTTGAATTTTTGCTTACTTTTCTATTGGGTTGTCTGTTGATTTTTCTGTTGATTTGTAGGAGTTTTTTGTCTGTTCTGGATATATATATATATATTTTGCAAATGTCTCACTACTCTGTGGCTTGCCTTTATACTCTCATAATGGTATCTTTTAATGAACAAAATTCTTAATTTTAATGTAATTAGAGTTTTTAACATCAATATGACTTCACTATAACAAGGAGAAAGACATAAAGAGATATTTTGCCAAAGCCTAGATGAATCAGATTTGTAGTTAGTTATAGAAAAAGAGAGCATGCATGATGTTGACATGTTTCTTAATCTGAGAATAACACAAATTTCTGCTGAAAATCCCCTATCAGAACTCATTATACAGATGCACAAACTCACCCAGCAGGCTAATAATCCTACATTTTTTGCTAATTATTTCAAACGGATTATTATTGGTTTCTCAATTAGATTTTAAAATCCAGTCCAGCAAATGGAGCCTATTATCCTTGGACATAACATACAATATGTCAAATTGCAGCTGGGGACAGTACAAAGAAAATGAATGCTGGATAATGTTTGGTGAGCTATAGGTGTGTAGGGGAGGGAAAATATCTTATTCTCTACCCATTCTAGGTTCATAGCTGAGGCCCCTATAATAAAAGACAAATTAACAAGAGAAAAGTATACAAAGCTATTTAATGTAAGTCTTATGCAACACTGGAGCCTTCATAAGGAAATGGAGACCTGAAGAAATGGTTGAACTTGTATATTTTTATGGTAGGTTTGATGAACATGTGAATGGTCATGAAGAGATATGATTGGAGGACAAAAGGATCTGTTCTCATGGTAATAAAGTAAGGGAAACTTAGCAAGGCTAAGTTCAAATTCTTTTATGTGTCCCTGAGTCTTCAGACATAAGGATGTTCCTTTCCTCTGGGTATAAGAAGGTATGATAGTTAATTTTAGGTGGCAGCTTTACTGGGCTAATGGATAGTCAGCTGATAAAGCATTATTTCGGGGTATGTCTGGGAAGGTGTTTGCACAAGAGATTAGCAGCTTATTCAGTAGACTGAGTAAAGGAGATTCACATTCACCGATGTGGGTGGACATCATCTGATTCATTGAGAGCCCAGATAGAACAAAAAGGCAGAGTACAGTACAAATTTTCTCTCTTTTCTGGAGCTGGGACATCCATCTTCTTCTGCCTCCAGTGATCAGAACTCCAGGTTCTCAGGCCTTTGGACTCCTGGACTTACACAAGTGGTCCCCTAGTTCCTCAGGTCTTCAGCCTTGGACTGAGAGTTACACCACTGGCTCCCCTGGCTCTCAGATCTTTGGACTTAGACTGAATTACACCACCAGCTTCCCTGGTTCTCTGGCTTGCAGACAGCATATTATGGGACTTACTGCCTCCATAATTATGTGAGCCAGTTCCCATAATAAATTCCCTCCCAGCCAGGCGCGGTGGCTCACGCCTGTAATCCTAGCACTCTGGGAGGCCGAGGCGGGAGGATCGCTCAAGGTCAGGAGTTAGAGACCAGCCTGAGCAAGAGTGAGACCCCGTCTCTACTAAAAATAGAAAGAAATTAATTGGCCAACTAAAAAAATATATAGAAAAAATTAGCGGGGCATGGTGATGCATGCCTGTAGTCCCGGCTACTCCAGAGGCTGAGGCAGGAGGATCGCCTGAGTCCAGGAGTTTGAAGTTGCTATGAGCTAGGCTGACGCCACGGCACTCTAGCCAGGGCAACAGAGTGAGACTCTGTCTTAAAATAAAATAAAATAAGTTCCCTCTAATCTATTTATCTATTATCTATCTATCTATCTACCTACCTACCTACCTATCTCTTGTTGGCTCTGTTTCTCTGGAGAACCCTGACTAATACAGTAGGGTACTTCTTGAATGAGGTTTTATGACCTGATGCAGGGGAGAAGGGTGGGGAGAAGGTAAGAGTGACCTTCCTGCTCTGCTGTTTTTCTCAAATGCCAAGGTGCCATATTTTAGGGTAATGAACCCCATTGGGTGCTTCACTATCACCAGGGTGGGAGGTACTGGGAAGGAGCAGGAGCATTGGAACTAATAAGTAAGTGGTGTTGCCAAGCTACGGAGCTTTGCGTGTTATGCTGAAATGGTGGTCTAATGAAGTTCTTTAAGCAGGGAGCTAACGCAGTCATTTTTGTAACTAGGGTCACTGGCAACTGTGTGGAGAAAGGGTTGAGATAAAGGGAGTGAGACTGAATGTTCAAAGGCTGTGACAATTAAATGGTTAAATCTCATGGTATTTAGGCAATACATTTTAAAAATTAGTAATGATTGGGGGATGAGGGAGGTGAAGAGAGGAAAACATATCATAAAGTCCTTAGAAAATTAGCCCAGCAAAATATTTTATTTAAAAAGAGGGTTCTATCATCACACAAGTTTGGGAAACACAGTGTCATCCTCTTATGTGCACACTAGAATAGTAAGAGAGCTCTGCTAACTAATTTGACAGGGGAAATCTGTTTATTTTTATTTAATCCAGCAGTTCAAAACTTTATTTATTCTTTCAAATCACTTTTATTTTTGCATAACACATATTAATATCCTGTTCTGTTGGGTTTGCCTGGAACTCACTTTGAGAAATATTGCTCTAGGATGACTTCCAGGGAGTTCTGGCTTGTTTAATAGCGTAAAGGGTGGTTCTACTAACTGAGTGAGCAAACACATGAGTAAGAGCAGATTTGCGGGATAAGATAATAAGTTTAGTTTGCATGTTTTGAAGTCTAGGAGGATATCTCTAACAAGCAATTAAATAGATAGGCCTAGAGCTCAAAGATGAGAGCTGTGATGGAGGAACAGATTTGGGAACCATCAGTTGAATTCAAAGGGGTGGATTATATTTCTAAGAAAAATGCATATAAGTAGAAAGAGACAAAAGGCTGGAGGATGGTGTTAACAATACCATTTACTGAATTCTTTCCCACTCATTTACCTCTTACAGATTTCATATTTCACATACATAGATCAACTCTTTTAGCTAATTCTTAGGATTGATGTGTCTTAAAGACATAGCTTATGTTGCTACTACTTGCTTATGAAGTTTTAAACATTATCTATTGATTTCCCAATACAGAGCATTGGTATTTGTGTTTAGTTATCTTTCACTATTACTCAACTGCCACCATATATATGTAGCTATATTCCATTCCCTGTATTCCCTGTGTCCTATTCTTTTTTTTTTTTTTTTTTTTGAAAGGGTCTCACTCTTTGGCCCGGGCTAGAGGGAGTGCCATGGCGTCAGCCTAGCTCACAGCAACCTCAAACTCCTGGGCTCAAGTGATCCTTCTGCCTCAGCCTCCCAAGTAGCTGGGACTACAGGCATGCACCACCATGTCTGGCTAATTTTTTCCTATATATATTTAGTTGGCCAATTAATTTCTTTCTATTTATAGTAGAGACGAGGTCTCACTCTTGCTCAGGCTGGTTTCGAACTCCTGACCTTGAGCGATCCGCCCACCTCTGCTTCCCAGAGTGCTAGGATTACAGGTGTGAGCCACTGCGCCCGGCCCCTGTGTCCTATTCTTCCAGAGTAGTTATATGGTGACTTTGGTTGAATCATAGTCATTTACATAATCATGAATATTATTAGGACTATGTAAATGCTACTTACTTAGCGTATTCTTTCCTGCAGAATCTTTTGTTTTCCTGGAGTTAATATCTTTTTGTTTTGTTTTGTTTGCAAATTTTCCTTTCTAAAATTCTGTTCTACAAATTGTGTAAATAGCTTCATAATATATTAATTTAATATTAGGGTTTATTAATTGTATCTTTTTGAAGAAATCCCTTCTGGAAACCAGTGATTGCTCTCTCTTTGCTCTGCAGTTGTCCTTCTGAGATTTCACATCACCAGTCATACTGGGAATTTCCTTCCCTCTTTCTTATATCAGCCCCTATTGACTGAATCCCCTGTCTTCCTCTTTCTTTGTTTACGCCCTCACTTTCTGGGAGGTAAAAAAGGATTGAGATCTTGCATGTCTGGAAAAAATATCTTTATTCTAACTTCACACTTTAGCTGCTTGTTAAAATCCTCAGTTGTAATTATTTTCTAAAAATGATGCTGCTCCATTGCTTTTCTGCTTTTATTGTTGCTGGTTAGGAGTCCAAATGCTATTCTAATTCTTTTACATTTCTTTTAAACCTTTTCCTTTTCTCCTCTTTGGAAGCTACAGGGTCGTCAGTATTCTAAAATTTTATGAAGACATACCTAGGTTTGAGCCCTTCAATTGGTGGATCTATTTAATAGTGAAACTTGGGTCTTTCAGATATGGGAAACATTCTTGAATCATTTCATTGATGATTTCTTCTCCATTTTCATTGCTTTCTTTATCTCTTTGTCTTTACTTATGAATTCCTATTATTTAGATGTGAGAGCTCAATAGGTTCTCTAATTTCTTATCTTTTATCTCCTATTTTCTTAAAGTTTTCTTTTTGTTGTATTCTGGGAGATTTTTCTCAACATTATAATCCATCCATTTTATTGAAGTTTTTCCATGTTTTTATTTCTTTGATCTTGTTGTTTCCTAAGTATGCATTTTTTATAGTTTCCTGTTCTTGTTTCAAGGAAGCAAAATTTTAAAGTTTTCTAGTCCCATAAAGTATCTGTTTCTTCCATATTAACTGGACATCTATTCTCCCTTTTCTAATTTCTGGAAGAGAGCACTTAACTTCTTTATTTTTAATCTTTTTTCATTTTAAAATAAATACCTTTTAGAGTATAAATTTCCCTCTAAATGATGCTTTAGCTGTATATTACAAGTTTTGAAATGTATTACTTTCATTGTCATTCAGTTCTAAATTTCTATGTTGTGATTTCCATTGTTTTTTTGTTAACCATGAGTTAGTTCCAGGAATATTTTTAAGTTTCCAGACAATGTGTTTTTAAACAGATTTTTCTGGTGCTTGATTTTCTAATGGTCAGCATGATACCAGATCTTTTACACATTTTTTAACTTCCTTTAAGTCTTATTAAGTGACTAGTTTTTGTAAATATTCCATGTATATTTGGAAATAAAGTACATTTTATATTTGTTGGATGCTAATTAATTTTGTCATTCCTCTGAAAAGCAAAATTCTTTCCTGTAAGAGGAAAAAACAGAATGTTTTTCCTTTCTACTGTCACATTTGACACAGCACATTCAAACCAGAGTCTCCAACAGACACCAGCTGCATGTTGTCCTCAAATTCAATTCAATTCTGACACTATCTGCCTGGAGATAGCATCAGATCCCACAGGTTGAGGGCTTAGTCCTATAAGACTGTCCCCCACTTCAGATGCCAGTCACAAGGCCCAGGTTGTGACTTGTACTTCTGACCTAACAGCAATAAATCGAGGTTCCTAAGCCCCACTCCTTGGATTCTATTAATTTGCTAGTGTAGCTCATAGACTTCAGTGAAACAATTTGCTTATGTTTACCACTTTGTTATAAATGACAGTACAAAGGTCACAGATAAGCAACGGAATGGAAGAGATGCATAGGGCAAGGCATGCGGGAAGTGGCGTGGAGCTTCCATGTCCTCTCCAGGCGTGCCACCATCCAGGAACCTCCAGGTGTGCAGCTATCTGGAAGCTCTCCAAACTCAGTTCTTTGAGGTTTCTATGGAGGCTTCATTACATAGGCATGATTGATTAAACCATTGGCCATTGGTGACCAACTCATCCTTCAACTCCTCTCCTCTCCCCAGAGGGGGTGGGCTGAAAGTATCAATCCTTTAATAATGTCCTGGTCTTTTCAATGACCAGCCCCCATCTTGAAGCTATCTAGGGGCCCCAGCCACCCATCATCTCATTAGTATACAAAAGACATGGTAATCACTCTGGAGATCCCAAGGGTTTTAGGTGCTGTATGTCAGGAAATTGGGATGAAGATCAAATATATATTTTGCAATATCACAGGTTCTATATGAGTAGCATTTTTTATCTACTTGGTCTATCAATTTATGATAATGGTATTTTGAAATCTCCCATTGTGATTGTGGATTTTTGTTGTATTTGCCTTGAGGCAATGTTGTCAGTTGCCTGCAAGTTGAGAACTAATAACTTTCTGGTAGAAATTTCATTTTATTAAGTTATTGCTATTTGTCTGTCTTTATTACAGTTAATGCTTTTTTTGCTTCAAATTCTAATTTGACTTATGTTAATATACTTTTTGCATCTTTTTTATAGTTATTATTTACATGGCATATTTTTCATTCCTTTATTTTCAACATTTCTCTTGGTTCTTTTTTTTTTTTCTTTTTCTTTTTCTTTTTTTTATTGGGGGAAAACTACAAAGCATTTACAGTACAATGTTTACAGTCACAATTTGTAGTGAACTGATTTCCCAAAATGTATTACCACTCAAGTTGACTTATCTTGTTACATTCAAAAATCTACTCTGTCAAAGTAGTCCATAGAGTACATACATAGGGCTCCAACTGTATCTACGTACAACCAACACTCCATTTTAAGTGTACAATTAAATGATTCGAAGTGAATTTACC